>VZQC01015709.1:2419568-2503872 GCA_009823505.1 Rhizomys pruinosus | reverse complement strand
TAAGGTTAATTTTGTATCCTGCCACTTTGCTGAAGCTGTTAATCGTTTCTAGGAGTTTTCTGGTTGAGTTTTTAGCATCCCATAAGTAAACAATCATATCATCAGCAAATAGGGATAGTTTGACTTCCTCTTTTCCAATTAGTACTCCTTTAATATCCTTTTCTTGCCTTATTGCTCTAGCAAGTGTTTCAAGCACTATATTGAAGAGGAGTGGTGACAGGGGGCAGCCTTGCCGAGTTCCTACCTTTAAAGGGAATGTTTCTGTCATTTCCCCATTTAGGATGATATTGGCTGTGGGTTTGCTGTATATGGCTTTGATTACATTGAGGAATGATCCCTCCAATCCAATTCCTTCTAGGACTTTAAGCATGAAGGGATGCTGGATTTTGTCGAAGGCTTTTTCAGCATCAGTTGAGATGATGGTGTATTGCTCTTTTCACTCAGGGTTGCTTTGGCTATTTGGGAACTTTTGTTTTTCCATATGAATTTAAGAATTTTTTCCCAGGCCTGTGAAGAATGTCTTGGGGATTTTAATTGGGATTGCATTGAATCAGTATATTGATTTGGATAGGACATTTTTACTATATTAATTTTTCCAATCCATGAGCATGAGAGGTCTTTCCATCTTCTGATGTCTTCTTCAATCTCTTTCTTTAGGGGTTTATCAGATGGATTATCAGAAGTATAAGCTTCAATAAACCCTTTCCTCCCTAAGTTGGTTTTGGCCAGTGTTTTATCACAGCAATAAGGAAGCAAAATAGAACAATCACAATGGGAGGATTAATTTCTGAGAAGATATATTGTCTTTGTTATTCATGTGATCTTTGTTTAATGGGACCTAGGCATCTAGAGTTATGTCTTTGGCAATGTTTCTTGGTTGGGATATCTACGTTCCCCTTTATTCAGTGGGTATTTGGGTTTCTGCTTGCTATTACCCCAACTTGTCAAGTTGTAGGTCAGCTGAATGAGACTTAGAGTTCAGTCTTAGAACAACTCATTGTTTATGTTTGAATGGAATATAAGAAGTGGTTCTGACTCTCTACCACATGATCTAGCTAGATCACTCTTGGGAACATACCTAAAAGACACTGTATCCTACTATAGAGACATTTGTTCATCTACTGTTCATTATTGTTCTATTCACAATAGCCAGGAAATGGAAACAACTTAGAAGTCCACCAACTGTTAAATGGATAATGAAAATGTGGTATATTTACACAATGAAATATCATTCAGTGATTGAGAAAATGAAATTATGAAATTCACAGATAAATAGATGGAGCCGGAAACAATCATCCTTAGTGAGGTAACTCAGACCCAGGAAAACAAATACTACATGCTCTCTCTCGTGTGTGGATATTAACTTTGAATCTATAGAATCTATAGTATTTCATTTGGAATACCTATGAAATCAGGAAGCTAGTAAGGAGCACTGTGGAGGAGCTTTCAAGAGAGGGAAGAGAGAATGTAATGACGTAAAGGGAGAAGGAGAAATAATGGAATAAGAATAGTTAAATGGAGTGGGAGGACAGGGTAAAGGAGCAAATATGGGGAAGAATAACTAGTACTAAAGACCTTTAAAAATCATATTAAAACCTATGACTGTAGAAGTGCTCTCTCTCTCTCTCTCTCTCTCTATATATATATATATATATATATATATATATATATTTAAGTGGAGTTAGCCTATACTTGGGTACAATACCCCTACTAGGCACCACAGTCTAATAAATAAAAAGTCCAATGACAGTAACTGCTTACTTCTTTTGGAGTTGTTAACCGGGAGGTTCCCATAGACCCCTAAATGTTGCTGGCTATTGTAATTGCTCACGATTACCCCCTGGAACTTGATAGTAAGATTCTGTTGCCAAAGATACCATATGCTTGAGTAATAGAACCTGGAGAAATCAAGCTGGTACTGACATGAAAGCCCCATCCCTACCGGCTAGTTTCCATAGTGCTGGAAGGTGCTAAGCATACTAATATAGGTGAAAAGTAGTCATCAGTTGTGGTGGTTTGCATGAGTGTTCCCCATAGGCTGTAAGTATTCAGACATTTGTCTCCAGTTGGTGGCACTGTTTTTGGAGGTCTTAGAAGGTGTGGCCATGCTGGGGGAAGTGTGTCACTGGGGGCAGGCTTAGTGAGTTTTAACAAGCCTCTGTGGTCTACAGTTGCTCTCTTTGCTTCCTGTGCTCATTGCGAGATGTGACCCTCAGTTTGCTGCTCCAGATCCAGCCGCCACACCTCCCGCCACAATGGACTCTAATTCCCTGGAACTGCCAATCATAAGCTCAAATAAACTCTTCCTTTTATAAGTTCCTTGGTCATGGTGCTTTATCACAGCAACAGAAAACTGACTAATACATCAGTCTTACCCATCTGTGAACCTTCAAGCCTGGCAAGATATGCCTGTTAGTGTAATAGCAGAATGGATGTCATGGGAGTAACCAATTACTTTCTGATTTGATTTAAAGCCTACTGTCCAAGATTGAACCTGCATCTATGAAGAATTTGTGGCTATGTAGGGCCATAGCCTGCTACTATTAGTCTGCTAAAAAGACATAGTATTTGTGCTGGATAGCTTTAGTGTCAACTTGACACACCTGGGTTGTGGGAGCCTCAATTGGGGAATTGGTTCCATTGGATTGGCCTGTGGCCACATCTGTGGAGTATTGTCTTGATGGTTGAGCAGTGTGGGAGGGCCCAGCCCACAATGAGTAGTGCCACCCTGGGCAGGTTGTTGTGTACCTTATAAGAAGGCAGGCTGGGGGCTGCGGGGATAGTGCAGCCGTTAAAGGCTGAGGCTAAGAACCGCAAAAAAGAAGGCAGGCTGGGCATGAGCCAGGGGAGCAAGCCAGTGAACAGCACTCCTCCATGGCTTGTGCTTCAGCTCCTGCCTCCAGGTTCCTGCCCTGAATTCCTGCCTTGGGCTCCCTAAGTGATAAACTGTGACCTGGGAGATGTAAGATAAATAAACCCTTTCCTCCCCAAGTTGGTGTCAGTCAGAGTGTTTTGTCACAGCAATGGAAGACAAACTAGGTCAGTATTAAACCAAGCCCTAATGATTCATCACTATACCTATGCATTATATTTTTGGCAGTATATACTTATTAACACAGAGACCCACAACTGCTCAACAAGATGAACCTTGAGAGTGCAGAATGCTCAGCCCTAAGTGGGGCATCTATATCACACTCTTTCTTCCCAAGGCTAAGGATCATCTTGGGGACAGAACAGGATCGTAAGAGCCAGAGGTGAAAGATGACTACATTGAAACAGTGTTTTCTGGGCACAACAGGGTAGTTGTCACTATAGTTGTAATAACATGCAAGATATCTACACAGGCTCAAGCCAGACAAAATCCCAACATGGAGTGGCAGGGGTGGGGGGTGGGGGACAGGACTGAGGCACTATTGGCAACTGATGGCTGCTGGGAGAGGGCAAGTCAGTTTTCTCTGAGGGTTTGCTGTGTGGTAGGTGGACCATGCTCCGGTGGGTTGCCCCACACCCAGCTGTGTGCACAGGCAGCACAAATTGGACTCAATATATTTTAAAAAAATGAGTTGGGTAGGTGGGGAAGGAGTGTGGATCTAGGAGAAGTTGAGCGAGGGGGATGAATATCTGTAGAGTCCTAATCTTCATGGTTTGGCCTTTCTGGCCCTTTTGGGTTCCTGGTCTCCTATTGCATGGAGGAACTTACAAGAGTTAAGACGTCGTTATTGCCTTTGTGGGTCCTTGTTCTATGATGCTTGTGTCTCGTGTGTAGAGGCTGCATTGTAGATGTGTCGCCTAGGCATGCAAATGGTGGTCAGGTGAGGAAGCCCCAGCCTTCTTTAGAAAAGAGACTCCAGATAGGCTGACTGGACCCGGCACTCAGGAACGAGAGAGGAGAGTAATTCGGTATAATGGACTCTGAAGCAGGAATGACAGATGATGTGAAGTCGGGGCGGGGGGTATGCCATGGGAAAAGTGGTATAATGGCAATTAAGACTGACTGAAAAATTATGTATGAAGCATAAAAAATTCAATAAAAAGAAAAAATAAATAACTATTTTTTTAAAAAACACAAAAAAGAAAAACATATTGAATAAAATCCTCCTGAACAAATGAACAAAATATTTTAAACATTTAATCATTATGCCAAAAGAGGGAGTGTAGAAATAAATTATCCCATCTGTAGCAATGTCGCAAAGAGCCCCGGCTTCATTCATCCACTCAAGTGGCCTGGAAAAGCGCATGTCATCAGAACAAATTGTATGTGTAAGCTCTGGAAAGTATATGATGGTGCCCCAGGCAAGAAGGACCTGGCAGGGGTGGGGAGGAAGTCTCCTAAGGAGAAAGGTCTGACTCAGAAACTCTAAGGAGAGCTCTCTTCACATCTCATTGGCCAGAGCAGTACCACATGCCCACTCCCACCTACAGGAGAAGCAGGGAAGCTCGAGTGGGAAATCTGCCTTTCTCGTGGGTGGTGGGCTCCACCAATAGAGGAGAAAGGAGAGGCTGGGCGATCTACATTCAGTCCCAGCACTATGTAAGGATGTGTACCTTCAGGACTTGCAGGACTTATGTCAAGAACGGGTCCCAGGCTGGAGAGCTGGGAGACCTCTCAGTCTACTTGATAAAAACCAAAGCTCCCATTTGATTGTTTTAATACCTAAGTAAAGATGGCTGTTTGGGGCTACAGAGTAGAAAAACCAGATCTTTGAAACTGTGAACCTGGTTTTCAAATGAAAACCACTCAGGGAAGTGTGCTCTCAAGGCTCTCATCATACATATGTTATGCACGAGGCTTTTCCATGTTGAAGTATTTTTTTGTTTTTTTTTATTTATTTATTTATTTTCATATGTGTATGAATGTACTGTCTGCATGCAGGTCTGTGCACCCGTGTCGTGCAATGCTGTGGAGGTCAGAAGAGGGTGTCGGATTCCCCTGGAACTGGAGTTAAAGATGGTTCTCAGCTACCGTGTGGGTGGTGGGGATCGAACCTGGGTCCTGTGCAAGAGCAGTCGGCGCTCTTAATGCCAACTGTATAAGGGTCCTGGGAAGGCAGATGAGAAGATGCCATAAGCAGCATGGCAGTGCCACCTGCATGGTGAGGGCAGGTTGAAAACTGGTATCTTTCCCACCCTGAGGGAAGGGGCCTGAGTCTGTAGCTTCAGAGAGGCAGTTCTGCCTCTGATCCCAAAGGTCACAGGTAAAAGGAAGGATTCTGTGCATCCCAGGCTTCCTTGGGCAGCTCCTCTCCTCAGCACACTCTCCCCAGGGTTGGTAAGTGACTGCTAAGGGCAAGGCTTTCCCCAGAGGATAAGAAGGGGGAGCCAGGGCTGGAGAGATGGCCTATCGGTTAAGAGCACAACCGCTCTTGCAGAGGACCCGGGTTCGATCGCCAGCACCCACATGGCGGCTGAGAACCGTCTGTAACTCCAATTCCAGGAGAACTCCAGTTCCAGGGTAATCCGAGACCCTCTTCTGACCTCCGCAGCGTTGCATGACACGGGTGCACAAACCTACATGCAGACAGTACATTCATACACATAAAAAATAAATAAATAAATAAATTTTTTAAAAGTCTTTAAAAAAGAAGGGAGAGCCAGGCACACATCCTCCTCAGCTGACCAAGCACCCTGCCAGAGGAAGTCCAGGACAGGATCACACATACACGTATAGAGCCATGCAGGCATTTGACATCATGGAACTTGCCTTGTTACATCCAAAAGTTCCATTGCATAGCAGGGAGCTAGAGGGATGTGATTCTCAGAAACCTCAAAGTGGTGATTTCCATTTGATTCTGTCCATACAGCCATTTGTGTTTCTGGAAATAAAGTCCTCTGGAAAACTTGAACACATTCTTTTTCCCCATACGACCTCCTTTGAAAAGCTCAAGTCAGTTGGAGCTCTCCTGAAGCCACGCCTCGCTTCCCGAGGCCATGTGAAAATTTATGATCAATATTCAGACTGCCCCTGTGACTCCAGCCATTGAGGTCTTCACACCAGTTAAAGTTACAGCTTTGGCTGTCAAAGACACATATCCAAGCCTGGTGTTAAGCTTCCTGTCTTTGAGTTATCCTTGAAAGTCACCAAGCTCCCAAACTGATGGAAGGCCAGCATTTTTATTAAAAACAAAACCTTCATTTTGAGAAAAAGACCACCTCTGTATATGGCACTGGGCTTGTTTAAGAGTCTGGAGACAGGGAAGCAGAAGCCTCTGTTCATGCCCTGGACATGCATCCAGAGACATCACTCAGCTTCTAGTGCAATCTTCCTGACCAAGCCACTTGGAGCAGAGCCTGACAAAATGCCTGAATTAGAGTGGATGCACAGCAAGTATTTATTAGGTAAATGTATGAGTAGGGAGTTGAATGAAATAACACAGTGTGGGCTGGAGAGATGGCCTAGCGGTTAAGAGCGCCGACTGCTCTTGCAGAGGACCGGGGTTCGATCCCCAGCACCTACATGGCAGCTAAAAACCGTCTTTAACTCCAGTTCCAGGGGAATTCAACGCCATCTTCTGACCTCCACGGCATTGCACGACACAGGTGCACAAACTTGCATGCAGACAGTACATTCATACACATACGAAAATAAATAAAATTAAAAAAAAAAGAAATAACATAGTGTGTCAAAACTTGAAGGAAAAGGGTGTTTTCTTGTTTTTAATGTGTATGAATGTACTGTCTACATGTAGGTTTCTGCACCCATGTTGTGCAATGCTGCGGAGGTCAGAAGAGGGTGTCGGATTCCCCTGGAACTGGAGTTCTCGGAGTTGGAGTTACAGACGGTTCTCAGCCTCCATGTGGTTGCTGGGGATCGAACCCGGGTCCTCTGCAAGAGCAGTTGGTGCTCTTAACCACTAGGCCATCTCTCCAGCCCAGAAAAGGGTGTTTTGTAGACAACTCAGGTGATGAAAGTTCCCACTAGTCACATACCGACCACTAAATGACCCAGGGGACAAGATGTTCTAATTGTCGCATGGTAGTAATCATGCTTTCTGGTTTCTGCATCAACTGCTTGGACATCTTAGAGCCTTGACGACTCTAGCGGGAATGCCCTAGCTGGGGTTACGCAATTCCTTTCCTATGCAAACCCAGCCATCCAGAGTCCACAGCACAGGGCCTTTTCCACTGAACTCTCATTAAGTGCTGGTAACCTGTCCTAGTCACCCGAGGACAAGTACCGGTCCCAGAGTCTGCATGATTATTCAGAGCAGCTGATCTTAAACTCGCTCATCCTGTCCTGCCCACCGCTTCCTGCTGAAGCCACAAGACCCCCTTTCTCAAGTTTTCCCCTTACCCCCTCGGCCTCTGACTGACCCTAGTACTTCCTTGTGTCTCTCCACCTCTTGTCCTGTCCCGTTTCCCATTCTTGGGATCTGTGAGTAGCAAACTGTCTTTTTTAATATATCGGTTATCTCTTCATCTATCTCAGCATATTGAAAATGATAAAACCTACATTTTGAAATACAGACAATAATCTTAGTCCTGTAGATGGCAATGCCCGTACAGTAAGGAAGAATGTCAGCGTGCATTTCTCCAGTCATTTATTTATGAGCATTTATTGAGTACCCACTGTGAAGCAAGCACTCTGCTGGGCTCTGGGGACACTGACTATGACGATCCAATAACCCTGTCCTATTTCATATCTCGGTGCTTCGCCCTGGCTGTTCCCAGTGCCTTTCCTTCCACTTTCCTGTCTGGCTCCCATCAATCATGTGTTGGACAAGCTCAAGTGCTTCTGCTGTTAAACGATCTCACTGTCTGCTTACCCTGTCAGACCTCCTGAACACTCACTTCTTTGTGCTTTTGCTTAACCGTCTGTCTTTAGCAAGAGGGCTGTGAGAAGCCAGGGATGGGGCCAGGCAGGTGGACACAGAGATAGATTATGAATTATTCCTGGCCTCAAGAAGCTCACAGTCTAGCAAAGCAGACTACAGAAGACTAACCGATAGTCTGCAGGCACCACATTGTAAGTATACATAGTCCAGATGACACTGGCTAGCCCACCCCTTTCTCCTCCTGCATGCCACTATTGGGAGAGTATAATAAGGATACAGCCCCCCTGAGATAAAGAAAAAAGGTACGCCGTGATCTGGGGAGGTTTTCCTAGAAGAAGTTAAGTAATGCTTGTGCTCGGTGAAACAAACAGTGCTTAGGACATACAAACCCAGGTCAGAGTGCTTTTGTGGTTCCTCAGCTATGGTGCAGCATCTTCCCTGAGTCCTAGGACCCTAGCTCACCATGATCCCAGTGTAGTTTATCTTCATCGTCTATCTTGAGTGACTAATCTGCTTTGCCTGGGTTATTCTGTCCTGCTGGAGTCATGCAGATGTCTACAACAATATAGATGTGTCTGCAAACAGTGGGTGCAGAGAGTAACTAGGGGCCATGCTGCCTGGATGGAGGAATATCCTAATGGGTCAGGAACGAAGCAGAAATCATGAGGTAAGAAACCATGCAGATGGAGGTAGAAGAGAGGAGGGAAATGGCAACAATCAAAGGACTGTGCCTTCCCTAGCTACCTGGAAACTAGAAGCTGTGGGTATTTCTGCTTTCCTGTGTGTCAGGGTCTTCCTTTATGCCATGCAATGATTTCCAGTCATGTCCGATACTCTTTGTCACTCACATTCTTTAATGCTGTCTCTGGACAGATTTATGAGATTGTAACTCAGTGACAAATGTTACCCTAACATGTACAAGGCCCTGGGTTCCATTAACATTACCACATAACTAATTCAAGTAATTGGTAAACACATTGATGTTATCAAGATGAATACTTGAGTACATCAAAATCTAGGACCTCCCCTGGAAATGTCTACCCCAGAAACACAGTGCACCAATGCATGTACACAAGACATTCCCAGCAGCACTCTTTACAATCCAAATTCCCATCAAAACAGAATGAATAAATAATGATATTCACATTTATGGGAAAGTTGGGTAGCAATAAAATGGAGTTAATCACAACGACATGAATCAAGTTGGACAAATCGCTAAACACAATGTGTTTTACATAGACACATACATACATATGTTGAACATCCCTATATGAAGCCCAAAATGCTTCCCAATCTGAAATTGTTCCAAGTACTAACATGACAGACCTTTGAGTGAAAATTCTACCCTTGACCTTATGTGACTAGCTAAATCAAAAGGCAGGTATCTTACAACATTCTCTGAAATGAGTTTCAGCCTTTATGTATACAGTATTCATAAAACATAAGTGAGGTCTGTGTTAAGATTAGGGTTCCATTACCAAAATACTCGGTATGTATATGCAAACATTCTAAACTCAGAACTTCCCAGCATTTAGATAAGGGACAGTTAGTAATCTGTGTAGATGGTAAGCCAGTTCCACTGTGCTTATCACACATGTCCTTACTGAACACCTTTGAACAAGTATCTTCCCTCTAACCTGGGAAGTCAGCAACCACAAGTTTATTACAGGATGAGAGAAGTCAATGCCATATAAAATACCTAATGCACAGAGGACTTTTTATAGGTGGCAGCTTTATAAAAAGCAATAGTGGGTCGGGTGTGGTGGCACACTCCTTTAATCCTAGCACTTGGGAGGCAGAGGCAGGCAGATCTTTGTGAGTTCAAGTCCAGCCTGGTCTACAGAGTGAGTTCCAGGACAGCTGGGGCTACAGGAAGACCCTGTCTCAAAAAGACCCCCCCCAAAAAAAGCAATAGTGGGGGAATAGAGAGATAGTGTAGGGGCTGGAGAGATGGCCTAGTGGTTAAGAGCACCAACTGCTCTTCAGAGGACCCAGGTTCGATCCCCAGGACCCACAAAGGTGGCTGAGAACCGTCTTTAACTCCAGTTCCAGGGGAATGTGACACCCTCTTTTGACCTCCGCGGCATTGCACAACACGGGTGCACAAACCTACATGCAGACAGTACATTCATACACATAAAAAATAAATTTTAAAAATTTTTATAAAGAGAGATGGTGTAGCAGTTAAGAACACTGACTGCTCTTTTAGAGGACTTGGGCTCATTCCCAGCACTCACGTGTGGCTAATGATCATCCTTAACTCCAGTTCCAGGTGACCTGATGCTCTCTTCTGGCCTTTGCAGGCATTGCATACATGTGGCACACTTAACATACATGCAGACAAAACACTCATACGCATAAAACAAAAAATAAAAAATTTTAAAAGAAGAGTAAGGGTTTGAGATGTAGCGTAGTGGTAGAGCATGAGCAAAGGCTGCATGGGATCCTGGATTCCATTCACAGCAGCACAAAAACAAAGCAAGCAAGCAAGGACAACTTTAATAGCGTCTTTGGGAACTTCTAAAGACATTTTCTCTTTTCCTGTTTATATTGACACCAACCAGCCAGAATGGTCTCCATGACTCTAACATTTTCATTCCCGAGTGTGATTATTCTTATTTGTAATAGCAGAGCTCCACCAGGCCCTCTATCCTCTGCTTTCATTAGCATAGCTGCAACTTTTCTAAAAGAATCTAACACTTGCCGGGTGTGGTGGCGCACACCTTTAATCCTAGCTCTCAGGAGGCAGAGGCAGGTGGATCTTTGTGAGTTCAAGGCCAGCCTGGTCTACAGAGTGAGTTCCAGGAGAGCTGGGGCTACAGGAGACCCTGTCTCGAAAAGACCAAAAAAAAAAAAAATCTAACACTTAAGTCTTGTTTTTAAACATATGTACTGTGTGCTTGGAATTTCCTCTCACGAGCAAGAAATCACAGTAACGGTCCTCTGCATTAACACTCAGGGAAACTTTTCAAACATTTTTTAGTTTTTCCTATACTTGCATATTGAATATATCTAGCCTAAGCAAAGACCAGAACCTTCTTAGCCTGGGATTGAGGGTCATGATTAGAAACGAGTAAGACTCTTCACCATCTGATGCCCACCTAGACCATGGCAGTTAGTATATCTTTCCTGTTTTTGCATCTTTTCTTCCAGGCCTGGCATGTAGTAAGTGGTCAGTCAAAGCACCAGAGCCACGCAAACGAAAATGGGAAATGGTTAAGAATCCCCAGCCTTACCTGAGGCGACTGATCACTGCTGAGTAAGAGGGAGTAGATCTTCTTCATTGAGACTTCCTCCTGTCCTTTCCAAGTGGTTTGTCTAGTATTGTACTTTTTTTTCATTTCAGCTTGAATTTTCTTCAGTGTTTCTATGTCTTTTGTAATTTCATTCCACAGTTTATCATTATCTTCTTTTAATTTATCCTTATCTTTTTTAGGTCTTTCCTTTCTTTCTATATGTGTTCTTTAAGTTCTTCCAATTCTTTGATTCCTTTGATCATGTTTATAATAGTTCTTTTACGATCTATATCCTGAGTTACATCTAGGGGGTCCTCAGTATAGGATTCTTCAATAGGACTAGTAGTATTTGGCACAGGTTTATCATTTGGGGTTTTCATATTATTGTTTTTTCATCGTGCTTTTGGCATTTGGGTTTCTTTTGTTGGTTATGCTTCTAGTGTGTGTGAAGCTCAGAGGTTTCTTTGTTGAGTTGAAGACTGGCTGTGATTATATTCTCCAGGTGTTTTCATTGTCTTCTTATTTGGCATACAGGTGTCATTAGTTTAGGATCCAAGCTCTCACTTCTAGCCTAGCACTGGACAGACCAACACCCCTCACCCAGCCAGTAAATAGCTCCCCCAGTGACCAGAGCTATACAAGACCTAAGCCAGCCTGAACCCCTCAGGCCTGTGGAACCCTCACCATGAGGGCCCTAGGCTCTCTATGCCTTTGGGTGGGAAGATTACAACCCCTCTGTTGCTGTGCAGCTAGAGTGTCCCTCACCAAAGTGATGCGAGTCTCAGTCACCCATCCCAAGAGATGCGCTCACAGAACCACTGTGTGCCACTCGTGGTCCACCCACCTGCCCTCCAGGGCCAGCCACCAAGGTCTGTACCTGGGTCCAGAGGGAGGGAGGCCAAGCCCCCACCGGGGTTGTCTCTGATGTCTCCCAATACCCTCGGGCCACGTACGCACCACTGAACGTCAGTCACCAAGTGTGCAAGTGCCCTCGGACCACCTCTGGTGATTCCCAATGCTCACAGGGGCCCCTGAGTCTCCCTCAACTTTGCCTCAGCTGCTTATGACGTGCCGGCAGCTTAGGGAGCTGCCATCTTGATCTCAGGACAGGACTTGATCTTGAAGGGAATGATGCTAGGTAGCCTGAACATGCTGCAGTGCATGAACTATTACCAAGGAGCATTTGGGGACACAAACTTGACTCCATAGCCCTTAAAACGTATGACAGAATGCATGAAATCCGATTGGTGGGGGATGGGGGAGTGCAGATGGGGAGTAGGTCTAAAGATGATTAAAAACAGATGATTATGAAATGCTCAAAAACAATAAAAATAATATATTGAGGGCTGGAGAGATGGCCTAGCGGTTAAGAGCGCCGACTGCTCTTACAGAGGACCCGGGTTCGATCCCCAGCACCCGCATGGCGGCCGAGAACCGTCTGAAACTCCAATTCCAGGAGAACTCCAGTTCCAGGGGAACCCGACACCCTCTTCTGACCTCCGCGGCATTGCACGGCACGGGTGCACAAACCTGCATGCAGACAGAACATTCATACACATACAGATATAAATAAATAAATAAATAAATAAATAAATAAATAATATATTGAAAAAAGGAAACAGTTGCTAGCCAGTGTCTTCAGGGTCCCTCAAACAGCCATTTGGAGGTCAGCCACAACTTTCTACATCTTTACAGGGTACCGTAAATTAACTTCATGAGTTCTTTTGTTTTATGATTGATAAACTGATAAAGTTCTCTCCATCAGTTGCTGAGTAGCCTTGTCAGCGCATATATTTTATCCCTATGTCCAAGAGCAGCCTCTGTTTGTAGCTGTGGCCTTGCCCCCCAAAACTCCTAAACCTGCAAAGGTTTAGGTTCAGGGTAGCTCCTCAGAGAAGCCCAGCCCAGGAATGCCAGGGTCCAAGGTGGCCACGAACTTCCCGTGTAGATGTGAACCAGTTTACTTTCTTTGTTCTGCCTTTTTCTCCTCTGAATGGAGACTGGGCTGGCTAGGCACTCTCTAAGCCCTCTACATCCCAAGGTTCCACAGGCCTCCTGATTCTCATGCCAGTCTGGCTCTCGGGCAGGTTTAAGAGAGAATAACTACACCCTAGGATTGCCCTGGAAGTGGTTCTTCTGCACCATAAATATGAGCTTTTCTTAGCACTTAGGAGAAGACAGCTTAGTTGGAGTCAACTCAAGCTCCCTTGTGTTGGCTGTCTAATTATACCTATATGTTTGTTTTTGCAACTTGGTACAAACTAGAGACACCTAGGAAGAGGTAACCTCAGTGAGAAGTTTCCTCCATAAAATGCGCCTGTGGTCATGCCTATGAGGCCTTTTCTTAATTGATAGTGGATGCAGGAGGGTATGGTCCACTGTGGGCAGGGCTATCCCTAGGCAGGTAGTTGATTAAGCCAGGTTTCCTCTGTGGTCTGTGCTTCAGTTCCTGCCTCCAGGTTCCTGCCTTGAGTTCTTCCCAGGTTTTTCTCAATGATGGAAACCTGTAAACTGGAATAAACCCTTTCCACCATAAGTTGATCTTGGTCAATGTTTTATCACAGCAACAGAGAGCAAATTAGAACAAGTATCTTATGCATCATTGGAAAATCTGGGAATTCCAGGGTCCTTTCTTTTTTTTCTTTTTTTTTTTTTCAATTTTATTTATTTTTGTATGTGTATGAATGTACTTCTGCCTGTAGGCTTGTGCACCCGTGTCGTGCAATGCTGCGGAGGTCAGAAGAGGGTCTTGAATTCCCCTGGAACTGGAGTTCTCCTGGAATTGGAGTTACAGATGGTTCTCAGCTGCCATGTGGGTGCTGGGGATCGAACCTGGGTCCTCTGCAAGAGCAGTTGGTGCTCTTAACCGCTAGGCTATCTCTCCAGCCCCTCCAGGGTCCTTTCTAATAGTTTTCTTAATACTCTGAGAATATGCCTCTTTTGGATTTGGTTAACTGGACAAAAATGTCCTATGGAAGAAAAGTTAGGAGTGAATCTAACGGTCTAGCTTGCTCTTTTCCAGAGTAGGGCTGTGTCTTGCTCCATTTTGCATTCCTATTTTCTTCTGCGATGCTTGACTTATAATGAGATATTCCTTAAGTCAACAGATATGTTATGAGTTCCTACTATGTGCCAGCAATCCTTCAGAGTTCTTGATATGATGAGATCAACAATGCCCTTGCCTTCAAGGAGCTACTGGCCAAGTAGGGAATGGAAGAGCGAGCAAATGTGATTAGCGGCTGTGAGGAGGGAGAAAAGAAGGTAGAAAGAACAGCCAGCCATCTTGGGGAGTCCTGGTGCCGGCATCCAAAAGGACATCTAAAGCTGTGCCAGAGCTATCCCACCAAGCAGCTTAACCTGCTGGACCAGGTCCCCACCATGAGAGAAAGAGGCAGAGGAGCAGAAGGCATACCACAGAGGGCCTTGGTATCTAAATACTCACCTTATGCCAATGGGCAATCATCTGTGGGTGTAAGCAGAGTAAGCACATGTGCATTGATTAATAAATACTGGTGTACGATTACATATGGAAATTTCCTCCTCTGAAATGCAGAGGTTGGATTATATGGTGGCCAAGATGCCTTTCAGTTGTGACATCCTATGAGTCTGAGTTTTCACTATGATTCGGGTCAAGGTCTCTTGATTTTCGCCTTCTCTATCTAGCTGCTGAGTTTGCTCTGAGCAGAATAATGGAATCAACAGCACACGCGGCCTCCCTCCCGCCCTCTGTGAGACAGATGAGCCTGTTCCATTACAGGGGGTGAGAAGCTGTCCTCTGTGACCAGCCTCCCTCTATCCATCCATCAGCCGATTAACGGTGGCTGAAAGCCACTTATCACGAAGGTCCTGCCCTTACCACTGTCACCGGCTGCAAATAAACATCGGCTTTATGCTGAGTTTCCATATTTAACCGCATTTAAGTCCCTGTGATACTTTCATTACACGACATTTGCACTTCAGAATCTAAAATTAGACACATGCTTGCAGCTTCTCCACGGAATGGGAGCTCTCAGGTTGTCTGTGGGCTTTCCTACTGATGGTTTTCAAAGAAAGGACATTGCAAAGGGAATTCTTCAGGACACAGGAATTTCTTGTGTTCTAAAAACAGTGTGGGCAAGAAAACAATCAGAACAGTGTAGTTTTGATTTTAAAGGGTCGGTACTTTGTGTAAAAGCTGTAAGGCATCAATAATGGATGAGATGCATGAATGATATACCAAAGTAAAAAAAATAAATCAGCCCTCTGAAGAGAAGGAAAATTCTTTCTTTTTGAGCTGAATTTCCAGTATAAAAGCTGAATACCGCTGAAGCTCATGACTTGCTGGTAGATAATGTTGCTCTAGCTGAGTATTCAAGAGACACATATTAAGGGTTTGCATAGTGTGGATGTAAACTCTAAGCTTCCAGGTTTTAAAAGACAGAGGTAGATTTATCCCTTTGCAAAGAAAATATTTCAGTAAAATACTAGAGTTAAAAATGAGGTGCAGGGGCTGGTGAGATGCCTCAGGGTACTAAGCTCATGCCGTACAAGACTGACCATCTGAATTCAATCCTGAAAAGCCAGGTACTATGGTGTGCACTGCTACTGCAGGGTGGAACAGAAGAACCTGCTGAGGCTCCAGACCAGGCATCCAGGAACAAACTGTGGCAGAACAAGAGAGACCATGCCTCAAAAACATGGTGGAAGGAGAGAGTCAGCTCCCAAAAGTCATCCTTGGTGTGCTTGTGCTGCACTTTCACACACATGCACACACACACACACTAATAATAATAATAATAATAATAATAATAACAACAACAATAAATATAATTTTAAAAATTTAGAACAAGGTGCTGGTGTTCATAACATGGTAACGTAGATTTCCTTTCATCCATTGTTATACTCCTTTCTACCCCACCATTCCTTCCTCCCTCCTCCCTTTTCCCTCCTCCCTCTCTTCTTCCCTCCCTCCTCCTTTTTTCTTTTCAGTACTGGGGATTGAAATCAGGGACTCATGCATGCTAGGCAAGCAAGCACTCTACCCCTAAGCCACATCCCAGCTCTTTTTCTATTTTATTTTATTTTTACCATCAAGTTTTGGTGATAAGAGTAATGGCAATAGCCAGTATTGTTTGAAGGTCTATGGGACCCTTGCCCTGGTCAACAACTCCAAAGGAAAGAATGGTGCTTTTTAAGGGGGTAATCTATGGTATCTGGTAGGGAGATTATTTCCCCATTGTAGCGTAACTCTAATCCCTTTTATATATGTTTAAAGAAGCTCCTGCAGTAAGGTCTCCATATGACTTTTTTCAAAAGGCCTTTGGTGTTGATTATTCCTTCCCATCTCCCTGCTCTACCTAACCTCATTTCCCCACCCCATTTAATTCCTCCTATTCCATTATTCCTTTCCCCCTTTATATCTCTGTATTCCATCTCCCCTTCCATGAAGCCCTTCTTCATGGCCCCTTACTAGTTTTCTGATCTCTATGGATTTTTCCAATTGAAACACATATCTAACTCAAAGCTAACATCCACTTATGAGAGAACATGTGACATTTGTCTTGCCAGGTCTGGATCACCTCACTCAGGATGATTGTTTCCAGTTCCGTCCATTTACCTGTGAACGTCATAGTTTCACTGTTGTTCATAGTTGAATAATATTCCATTTTAAAATGTACCAAATTTTTATATCCATTCAACTGCTGAGCATCTAGGTTGCTTCCATTTCCTGACTATTGTGAACAGAGCAGCAATGAACATAAATGAACAGGTATCTCTGTAGTAGGATACAGAGCCCTTTGGGCATATGCCCAAGAGTGGTATAACTGGATCATGTGGTAGACATATTTCTAGTTTTCTTTAGGAACCACCACACTGATTTCCAAAGTGGCTGCTGTGTTTGATTCTCCATATCCTTGCCAGCATTTGTCACAATTTGTTTTCTGTATTTTAATCATTTTGAGTGGGGTAAAATGAAGTCTCAAAGTAGTTTTAATTTGTATTTCCCTGACTGCTAAACATGTTGTTAAAAATATTTTTCATCCCTTGGCCTTTCATGTTTTGAGCTCTTTGTTTAGTTCCTTCCCCAGTTTATAATTTGGTTGTTTGTTTTCTTGATGTTTACTTTTTGAGCATTTTTGTATATTCTAGATATTAGCCCTCTGTCAGATATATAGCTGACAAAGATTTTTTTCCTATTCTGAAGGTTGCCTCTTCATTTGAGTGAATGATGGTGTCCTTCACTGTACAGAAGCTTTTAGTTTCATTAGGTATCATTTGTGAATTGTTGGTCTTAATGCTTGCACTCTAGAAGACCTGGTCAGAAAATCCTTTCCTGTGTCTATAAGTACCAATGTATCCACTACTTTCTCTTCTGTCAGATTCAGGGTATACTGGGGGGGGGGGAGTGCTGTGCTAAAATGTGTGCGTGGAAGTCAAAAGACAACTTTGTGGAGTCAGTTCTCCCCTTCCTTCCACCTTTACATAGGATTCAGAAATTGAAATCAGGTCATCAGACTTGCATACAAGCTCTGTTTCTGACTGACGCATCTCACTGGCCCTATATCTTTTTTTTTTTTTTTTTTTTTGAGGCAAGGTCTCACTAAGTTGACCAGACTAGCCTTGAACTCATGTTATAGCCCAGGTAAGCACTGAACTTGCAATCTTCCAGCCTCAGCAGCCCCCCCCCCCCAAGTATCTGGGATTACAGATCTGCACTACCAGACCTGGTCACTTTTTCATTCCCATTGGCTTAAAATTTTTTATATCTTTATTTCTTAGCACAGCATTTTCAGTATAGCAGCGGCTCAGTGAATGTGGTTTACATGAAGAAAAGAACAAATACCAACTGCTTAATGTTTTTTAAGTGTTCACTATTGTCCTAAATAGCCTTAGTGTTGACTTGCCACACCTGGGTTGGGGGAACTGGCTCCATTGGACCTGCCTGTGGCCATGTCTGTGGAGTACTTTTTTTGATCATCGAGTGATGTGGGAGGCCTAGCCTATTGTGGGTGGTGCCACCCCTGGGAAGGTTGTTGTGTGTTGTATAAGAAAGTAGGTTGAGCATGGGCCAGGGGAGTAAGCCAGTAAGCAGCATTACTCCATGGCTTATGCTTGAGCTCCTGCCTCCAGGTTCCTGGCCTGAGTTCTAACCTTGGGCTCCTTAAATGATGAACTGTGACCCAGGAGATGTAAGACAAATAAACCCTTTCCTCTCCAAGTTGGTATTGGTCAGAGTGTTTTGTCACTTTAAAGAGAATTGAAGAGAAGCTAGAACAACTATATACTAAAGAATGTGCTAAGTATTCTGAATATATTATCTTATTTAATTGTCACGATGTTGACCTGGGCATTAGTAAACCTCCTGTTTTTCAAATAAAGAAACCAAGTCACTACACTCTAGGTTCCCAGCGTTCATGAGCTGTCACCCATGCTGGGGTGGATTTTGATGATACAGCTGTCTCTGAGTCTTTTCTGCTCCAGTAAGTAACTCCTCTCCCTTGTTCCTGTAAGTAACTCCTATAAAACTCATTAGTTCAGCAAGTTGGGTCTTGGCAGCACCCTTATTTGGGTGTGTCATTAATTCCCTCTGGAGTAAGTGGACATTTGTTCCTATCTCCCTAAGAATAGTGTCACAAACACAGAGCAATACTGGTGTAGGAAGCTTCTCTCTCTTTTTTTTTTTAATTTTATTTATTTCTGTATGTGTATCAATGTACTGTCTGCATGCAAGTTTGTGCACCCGTGTTGTGCAATGCCGCGGAGGTCAGAAGATGGTGTCGGATTCCCCTGGAACTGGAGTTCTCCTGGAATTGGAGCTTCAGACGGTTCTCGGCTGCCATGTGGCTGCCATGTGGGTGCTGGGGATCGAACCCGGGTCTTCTGTAAGAGTGGTCGGTGCTCTTAACCGCTAGGCCATCTCTCCAGCCCCGGAAGCTTCTCTTTTTATGGCGAACAGGGACCACGCAGCCCTGCTAAGGGGAATGGAGACACACTGCCAGCTTTTCAGACACTGTGGGGAGCTGGCCCCTCGGCACAGAGACCAGCCCAACCTAAGTAGTAACTCCAACTTAGGCTCTTAGCCTGGACCCACAAGACACATGTTCCACTCTTGGCCGTGACTTCCCACCTGCCCAGAACCTGGACAGGAATTTCACTCACAACACCTGCTACCCAGATTGGTGGTCCGCAAATGGAGCCTTTTTCCAGCCCACTGGCCACCGGAACGAAACTCAGGCCTACCTTAGCCTGTATGCGCGCAATAATTAATAAAAATATTGGCCAGGAACTCCGTGATGATGTTCATATGGAATTCGATTTACTGGTTGCCACAGCTTGCTTTTATAAACCAAATGACGTCAGTTCCCAGGACCAATCATGAGCCCCCCATCTCCGCACCACTGCACACCTTGCTCCACCCAGCATCACGCACCTAGGCCATGCTGCTTGCTCCTCCCTGGGGTGGAGACAGACTCTTGGCCATGTGGTGCTAGCTGGAAATCCAGCCCGCAATTCAAGCTGGATTTCCCATATACTGGCTTCATACAAAGAGTATAGAAGCTGTCCTCCTGGTCTATTTTATGGAACAATATGAGTAGTATTGGTGTTAATTCTTCTTTGAAGTTCTGGAAGACTTCTGTCCTGTGAATAAATCTAACCAAGGAAATTAAAGATGTCTACAATGTAAACTTTGAACCACTGAAGAAATAAATTGAGGATGCCACTAGATGGTGGAAAGACTTCCCATGCTCATGGATCAGAAGAATTAATATTGTGAAAATGGCCATCTTACCAAAGTAATCTACAGATTCAATGCTGTTCCAATCAAACTTGCAGGGCCATTCTTCACAGATACAGGAAAAACAACCTTAGCATTTATATGAAGCACAGTTCATCACGAAGGCTATAGCCAAAGCAATCCTGAACAAAATACTGCAGGAAATATCACTAAACCCCGATTCCAGGGTCATAGCAATAAAGACAACATGTTATAGGAACACAAAAACAGACGCAAAGATCAATGGAATGAAATAGACGACCCAGATATAATTCCTACAATACACAGGCCTGATTTTTTTTTACAAAGATACCAAAATAAATGTTGGAGAAAAGACAGCATCTTTAACAAATGGTACTGGGAAACCTGGATTGCAACATGTGGAATGAAAGTTGATTCCATATCTCATCCTGCAAAAGAACTCAACTCCAAATAGATCAAGGACCTCAACATAAGGCTGGAAATTCTGAAACTGTCAGAGGAAAAAGTAGGTAGCATACTTCAAGACACAGGCACAGACACAGAATTTCTGAATGGACTCTAACCACTCAGGAAGCAAAGCCAATAGCTGACAAATGAGATTTCGGGACATTAAAAGGCTTCTGAGGGCTGGAGAGATGGCCTAGCGGTTAAGAGCGCTGACCGCTCTTACAGAGGACCTGGGTTCGATCCCCAGCACCCACATGGCGGCCAAGAACTATCTGAAACTCCAGTTCCAGGAGAACTCCAGTTCCAGGAGAACTCCAGTTCCAGGGAAATCCGACACCCTCTTCTGACCTCCACAGCATTGCACGACATGGGTGCACAAAGCTGCATGCAGACAGTATATTCATACACATACAGAAATAAATAAAATTAAAAAAAAATAATAAAAAGCTTCTGAACAGCAAAATGTCAATCAAGTGAAGAGGCAGCCCACAGATGGGAGAAAAGTCTTTGCCAGTTACACATCTGATGGATCAGTATCTAGAATAAAGAACTAAAGAAGCTGAACCTCAAGAAAGGAAAGAACTCAGTCAAAAAGTGGGCTATGGATCTGGACAAGGAATTCTCAAAAGAATTATGTAATGTCCACGTGAGGGCAAATTGGTACAGCCACTATAGAAATAAGAATGACAGTTTCTAGTTCCATCCATTTGCCTGCAAATTTCATATTCTTATCTTTTTTTTACTGCTGAGTAGAACTCCTCTGGGTAAATGTACCACATTTTTATTATCCATTTGTCAATTGAGGGACATTTAGGTTGTTATACTAAGTGAAGTTACATAGACTCAGAAAATCAAGGAATGTACATTTCTCTGTCATTTGTGAACTGTAGCACCAATCCCTTATATGTGAGTATATATCCCGATGTAACAAGCAGAAGCCAGGAAAATGGAAAGAAAACACAGAGATAAAGGGAAATAAAGAGCCCAAAAGTCAGGATTGTAGGGAACAGATGTTACCATGGTGGGAATGGACAAAATGGAGATTTCAACTGGGAAGGAAGAAGGGAAGAACGCACAAGGAACCTTGGGGTTAAAGGGAAGAAGGAACTCAAGAGAGGGGCAATAATAGGAGATAGAGATCAACGGGGGGGGGATGGGCTTTAAGTCCAATTAGATAGCTGTTGTTTACCCCTCAGATAACAACAGCAAACTATATTGGTGCAGTAGAGGCACTGTTTATTTTTTGTTTGTTTATTTTTAAGGGATTCTATAATATAATGACACAGTTGTTTGCAGAAAACATTGATGTTACTCAGTTTGTCATACAATTAAGTAATTGGTGCATTTTGCAAGTATCTATGTCCAAATTTTGAACAACCCAAGGTTCCCATAGTCCAGTTGGAGAAGCTTGTATGCACAGGCATGTTGATCAATTAGGAGTCCAGTCTATATTCCTGTAGTCTCATGATTCACCCCTATCTCTCTGCAGCCCTTACAATCTACCACGCCTCCTCTTCCGCAGTTTGTTCCCTGGGCTTTGGGAAAGGGGCACAAGTGGGTGAGAAGAAAACAGTCTAATTTCTTTGGAGTTGTCATTTTGGACTCCAGTCTGTTCAGGTTGTTTCCCTTCATGGGTTGACAGCTTTTCCAGTGATACCCTTTTTAGTCATACTAACAAAGCACAAGCTATTGGATGTACAGGCATTTAAGCAGTACCAATTATTATGTCAAGCTAAGCTGTGAGCATAGACACAGATGCTTGGATGGTATGCTAATCCACAAACTGTGGTTTCTCTATAAAGGGTGACAAGTTCTTATTGTGGCTTATAACATCTCCTAACCACTAGAGGACATAAGCTTGTGGCATCCGCTGTGAGTTATTCCTCCAAGGAGAGAGCTAATAGCCAAATAGATTTGGGATATATATAGACACTTGGCTGCCACTGTTGCACAGTATCTCCAGGCTGTTGAGGTGTAGCTGATATTGACGGAGGAGTCTTGCTTGTCTCAGGGAGACCAATATTTTGCTGTATTGCTTTAGTGGCCTTTGGTAACGCTCTCTAGCATTTCAGAGGCCAGTTGTACGCTAGCAAGTGACGTCTCATAACATTTTTCATGCTCACACCAGGTCTTCGACAACAGGGACTTACTGCCTTTCTCCTTGCATATATCCCACTTATAGGCAAAAGGCCTTTATAATTTGGGGGGGCGGGTTTGAATCCCCTAGCCAACATCTCCTAGGCAGAATAATTCATTGCTGATGTCAGAGCTTTCCTGTAGTAATATATTTTGCTTAATTACACAACTTATAAACACTTTACTATTGAATTTGGCTCTAGATAGAGAATTATCCTTTCACAGTTCCTATGCCTATCAGTCAATTAAAAAAGGGTAGTTATACCTGTTTTATAGGAAATTACCACTGTAACAATTGGCTCTAATTTACAGTTAGGGAATGATTTCATTACCATCATGTTTTTCTTTTTCCTATAAAGGGGAGAGGTAGGAAGGTTTCTCAGTATCTGGAAGGTAAACTTCATTAGGGCCCATTATAAACAGTTAACCCCAATATTATTCAGAGAGATGCTCAGTGTCTGTGACTCAGGCAGTCTGAGGTTTCTCTTTCTTTAATGTTCAGATGGATCAACCTCTCTGCTGGCATTTCCCAGTCCATCCTGCATAGCCATAAGTTGTATGTTTTCAGGCATTTCAGGCTTCCTCAGTTACTCCAGAACCCAGTGCTCGGTAGGTGCTGGTGGCTGCCAGGTTGGACAGTGCAGATATAGAACCTGTCCATCGCTGTGGGAAGGTCTTTTGAGCAGTGTCACATGGGCGCCCCCAACATGGAAATGAACAGTGCACAGAGTATACCTTCCAGGATGTCACTGTCTACCAGGTGACAACAGCAGGCAGATTCACAGCTGTCACCCAGGACAGATGAAGTTCTGACTAATGTAGAGGGACATAAAAGAGACACAGGACAGGGAAGCAACAAAGTTTTACAGGAACAGCTACCTGCATGGAGTCTTGAAGGATGAATAAGAAAAATTAACCAGAGGGAAGAGGCAGGCATGACCTCAGACAAGGAAAGGGGGCCCGAGGGAGAGCTAGAGGTTCAAGGCTGGAAGCTGAGGGGAAGGGCAGGGAAAAGGCAAGTGATTTAGAATTAGGACCTTGTGGGAGGGTGAAGAGGGATGCAGCTGGGACGAAGGCTGGGATACCAGGATACGGCCTGCTGTGTCTGAGATGTGACTTTGGCACAGACAAGAAGAGCTCTGCTGTCTGGCGCGGTGGTGCACCTTTAATCCTTGCACTTGGGAGGCAGAGGCGGGCGGATCTCTGTTAGTTCAAGGCCAGCCTGGTCTACAGAGTGAGTTCCAGGACAGCTGGGGCTACAGGGAGACCCTGCCTCAAAAGGGAAAAAAAAAAAAAAGAGCTCTGCTTTAGGCCAAGAATATGGGGGTGCAGGGTCCAGAGGATCCTCTGCTTAGTTCCACAGCAAAGAAAAGCTGCTACTCTTGGCTCAGATTGACAACCCCCCCGCCACCGCGCCCCCAACCCAAAACCTAGAATAGCTCTAAAAACCAAGTGCTGGGCTACAGAGAGAGATCAGTGAGCAAAGTGCTTGCCTGGAAAGTTTGAGGAGCTGAGTTCGAGGCCCAGAATCAATGTAAAAAGGCAGACACATTGACATGCCCTTGCCTCCTCAGCACAGGCACCTAGGAGATGGGAGGAGGACGGGACCCAGCCCAGCCCATGGCAACACAGGAAGTGGGAACAGGAGGGCCACCCAGCCCATGGTGACACAGGAAGTGGGAACAGGAGGCCCACCCAGTCCATGGTGACACAGGAAGTGGGAACAGGAGGGCCACCTGGCCCATGGTGACACAGGAAGTGGGAACAGGAGGGCCACCTGGCCCATGGTGACACAGGAAGTGGGAACAGGAGGGCCACCCAGCCCAGCCCATGGCAACACAGGAAGTGGGAACAGGAGGGCCACCTGGCCCATGGTGACACAGGAAGTGGGAACAGGAGGGCCACCCAGCCCAGCCCATGGTGACACAGGAAGTGGGAACAGGAGGGCCACCCAGCCCAGCCCATGGTGACACAGGAAGTGGGAACAGGAGGGCCACCCAGCCCAGCCCATGGTGACACAGGAAGTGGGAACAGGAGGGCCACCCAGCCCAGCCCATGGTGACACAGGAAGTGGGAACAGGAGGGCCACCCAGCCCAGCCCATGGTGACACAGGAAGTGGGAACAGGAGGGCCACCCAGCCCAGCCCATGGTGACACAGGAAGTGGGAACAGGAGGGCCACCCAGCCCAGCCCATGGTGACACAGGAAGTGGGAACAGGAGGGCCACCCAGCCCAGCCCATGGTGACACAGGAAGTGGGAACAGGAGGGCCACCCAGCCCAGCCCATGGTGACACAGGAAGTGGGAACAGGAGGGCCACCCAGCCCAGCCCATGGTGACACAGGAAGTGGGAACAGGAGGGCCACCCAGCCCAGCCCATGGTGACACAGGAAGTGGGAACAGGAGGGCCACCCAGCCCAGCCCATGGTGACACAGGAAGTGGGAACAGGAGGGCCACCCAGCCCAGCCCATGGTGACACAGGAAGTGGGAACAGGAGGGCCACCCAGCCCAGCCCATGGTGACACAGGAAGTGGGAACAGGAGGGCCACCCAGCCCAGCCCATGGTGACACAGGAAGTGGGAACAGGAGGGCCACCCAGCCCAGCCCATGGTGACACAGGAAGTGGGAACAGGAGGGCCACCCAGCCCAGCCCATGGTGACACAGGAAGTGGGAACAGGAGGGCCACCCAGCCCAGCCCATGGTGACACAGGAAGTGGGAACAGGAGGGCCACCCAGCCCAGCCCATGGTGACACAGGAAGTGGGAACAGGAGGGCCACCCAGCCCAGCCCATGGTGACACAGGAAGTGGGAACAGGAGGGCCACCCAGCCCAGCCCATGGTGACACAGGAAGTGGGAACAGGAGGGCCACCCAGCCCAGCCCATGGTGACACAGGAAGTGGGAACAGGAGGGCCACCCAGCCCAGCCCATGGTGACACAGGAAGTGGGAACAGGAGGGCCACCCAGCCCAGCCCATGGTGACACAGGAAGTGGGAACAGGAGGGCCACCCAGCCCAGCCCATGGTGACACAGGAAGTGGGAACAGGAGGGCCACCCAGCCCAGCCCATGGTGACACAGGAAGTGGGAACAGGAGGGCCACCCAGCCCAGCCCATGGTGACACAGGAAGTGGGAACAGGAGGGCCACCCAGCCCAGCCCATGGTGACACAGGAAGTGGGAACAGGAGGGCCACCCAGCCCAGCCCATGGTGACACAGGAAGTGGGAACAGGAGGGCCACCCAGCCCAGCCCATGGTGACACAGGAAGTGGGAACAGGAGGGCCACCCAGCCCAGCCCATGGTGACACAGGAAGTGGGAACAGGAGGGCCACCCAGCCCAGCCCATGGTGACACAGGAAGTGGGAACAGGAGGGCCACCCAGCCCAGCCCATGGTGACACAGGAAGTGGGAACAGGAGGGCCACCCAGCCCAGCCCATGGTGACACAGGAAGTGGGAACAGGAGGGCCACCCAGCCCAGCCCATGGTGACACAGGAAGTGGGAACAGGAGGGCCACCCAGCCCAGCCCATGGTGACACAGGAAGTGGGAACAGGAGGGCCACCCAGCCCAGCCCATGGTGACACAGGAAGTGGGAACAGGAGGGCCACCCAGCCCAGCCCATGGTGACACAGGAAGTGGGAACAGGAGGGCCACCCAGCCCAGCCCATGGTGACATAGGAAGTGGGAACAGGAGGGCCACCCAGCCCAGCCCATGGTGACACAGGAAGTGGGAACAGGAGGGCCACCCAGCCCAGCCCATGGTGACACAGGAAGTGGGAACAGGAGGGCCACCCAGCCCAGCCTATGGTGAAGTTCTGGCAATGAGAGATCCTGCCTCCAACAAGGCGGAAGGCACATGAGGGATGACACTCAAGGTTGTCCTTTGACTTCCCACATATACACACTTGTGAACATACATGCACTTGTGAATATACATGCACTTGTGAACATACACATACATGCAAAAAGAAAACAAAACAAAACAAAACCCTGAGATAATCACTGAGAAAGTGTATGTGTATGTATGTGTATATGTGTATGGGTATGTATGTGTGTATGTATATGTGTATGTGTGTTATGCTCTATGCATATGTGTCTTTTTGTGTGTATGTGTGTATCTGTATATGCACACGTATGGGTACATGTACATGGGTATGTGTGTTTGGATGAGTGTGTATATGTGTACATGTGTATGTGTGTATATGTGTACTTGTGTGTATGTGTGTATATGTGTCTACATATGTGTGTCTTTGTGTATGTGTATTTGTGTGTATATGTATATATGTGTGCATACATATGTATGTGTATTTGTATGTGAATGTGTGAATGTGTGTATGTATGTGTATGTGCATATTTATGTATATATATATGAATGTGTATGTATGTTTGTATGTGTGCGAATGTGTATGTGTGTATACGCAGACTGAAGTTTCAACTTCACATGCCTTTCTGAACACAGTTATGGTTCTGTGACCATTTGACCTGAGCCGTCCTTCTTGAACTCTGGTTGTCATCCTCAAAAAGGACAGTGCTTTAATTTGTTGTAAATGAAGAAAGAATAAGCAAAATTCATGCACCACCAAGGCCCCGTAAAAAGTTAAGGGTCAGCCTGGTCTACAGAGTGAGTTCCAGGACAGCCAGAGTTACAGGGAGACCCTGTCTCAAAAAGACCAAAAAAAAAAAAGTTATGGAGAACAGAGAGCCTTTCTGTGAACGTGCATATTCCATTGAGATACCTGCCTTGAAAATGATGATTTTCATGCACTCTTTCATGTTGGTCACTGGGGCACCTGTGGTAACCATTTTTCAACTTGCTACAGATTTTCAGGGCATTTTATCTAAATTTTAGAAAATTTCAAGATTTGTTTCTAGCATTTTAAAATTCCTTTGTGTTGTTTGTTCAATCAAGTTGATCAAATGAGTGTCCAGACTACATTGCTGTAGTTTCACCATTCACCCCAATCACAGCCCTTACATTCTACCCTGCCCCCTCTTCCGCAGATTGTTCCCTAGGCTTAGAAAAGGGGCACAGGTGGATGAGAAGCAAAACAGTCCACTCTCTCTGGAGCTGTTGTCTTGAACTCTGGTCAATTCTGGCTGTTTCCTTTCATGGGCTGACAGTTTGTCCAGGAATAACCTTTCGATCCTACTAATGAAGCACAAGCAATTAGATATATAGGTATTTAAACAGCACTAATAGTTATGGTAGGTTACTTTGGCATAGACACATATGTTTGGATGATATGTTAATCCATGAATTACATTTTTACCCCCTGATAAATATAACAGGGTCTTACTGTGGCTTATGACATCTCCTAACCTGTAGAGGATGTAGGCTTGTGGCATCAGCCATGGGTTATTCCTCCAAGGAGAGAGCCAACAGCCAATTAGATTTGGGATATACAGGCACATGGCTGCCTCTGCTGCACAGTATTTCCAGGCAGGTGAACCATTTGTCATTTGTTTTTCTGGGACTGTGTTACTTCACTCAGCATGATGTCCTCTAGCTCCAGCCATTTTCCTGCAAAGCTCATGATGTCATCTTTCTTCCTTTTTTTTTTTTTTATTGATGCTTTGTGCAATTCATACATTATTTTCCATTCAGTTCAGGCACATTCCCTTTCCCTTCTCCCCCACCCCCCACCCCATCCCAGATCATGCATTCTGCCATAACTGTCCTGCATCTTTCTCTGTTTTTTTTTTTTTTTCATTTTTTAAGCTATAAGTGATAATCCATGAGTACAAGCATCCTTTGTGCAAAACCAATCTTCAGGCTGTTGTGCCCAAACCCCCACAGCCCCACCATCCAGTGGGGGGTGATACTGTGCAGCAGAGGCAGCCATGTGCCTGTATATCCCAAATCTAATTGGCTATTGACTCTCTCCTTGGAGGAATAACCCATGGCTGATGCCACAAGCTTACATCCTCTACAGGTTAGGAGATGTTATAAGCCACAGTAAGACCCTGTCATATTTAACAGGGGAAAAAATGTAATTCATGGATTAACATATCATCCAAACATTGTGTCTATGCCAAAGTAACTTACCATAACTATTAGTGGCGTTTAAATACCTATATATCTAATTGCTTGTGCTTCATTAGTAGGATCGAAAGGTTATTCCTGGACAAACTGTCAGCCCATGAAAGAAACAGCCAGAATTGACCAGAGTTCAAGACAACAGCTCCAGAGAGAGTGGACTGTTTTGCTTCTCATCCACCTGTGCCCCTTTTCTAAGCCTAGGGAACAATCTGCGGAAGAGGGGGCAGGGTAGAATGTAAGGGCTGTGATTGGGGTGAATGGTGAAACTACAGCATGTAGTCTGGACACTCATTTGATCAACTTGATTGAACAAACAACACAAAGGAATTTTAAAATGCTAGAAACAAATCTTGAAATTTTCTAAAATATTAGATAAAATGCCCTGAAAATCTGTAGCAAGTTGAAAAATGGTTACCACAGGTGCCCCAGTGACCAACATGAAAGAGTGCATGAAAATCATCATTTTCAAGGCAGGTATCTCAATGGAATATGCACGTTCACAGAAAGGCTCTCTGTTCTCCATAACTTTTTTTTTTTTGGTCTTTTTGAGACAGGGTCTCCCTGTAACTCTGGCTGTCCTGGAACTCACTCTGTAGACCAGGCTGACCCTTAACTTTTTACGGGGCCTTGGTGGTGCATGAATTTTGCTTATTCTTTCTTCATTTACAACAAATTAAAGCACTGTCCTTTTTGAGGATGACAACCAGAGTTCAAGAAGGACGGCTCAGGTCAAATGGTCACAGAACCATAACTGTGTTCAGAAAGGCATGTGAAGTTGAAACTTCAGTCTGCGTATACACACATACACATTCGCACACATACAAACATACATACACATCATATATATATACATAAATATGCACATACACATACATACACACATCACACATTCACATACAAATACACATACATATGTATGCACACATATATACATATACACACAATACACATACACAAAGACACACATATGTAGACACATATAACACACATAACACACAAGTACACATATACACACATACACATGTACACATATACACACTCATCCAAACACACATACCCATGTACATGTACCCATACGTGTGCATATACAGATACACACATACACACAAAAAGACACATATGCATAGAGCATAACACACATACACATATACATACACACATACATCCCATACACATATACACATACATACACATACACTTCTCAGTGATTATCTCAGGGTTTTGTTTTGTTTGTTTTTCTTTGCATATGTGTATGTTCACAAGTGCATGTATATTCACAAGTGCATGTATGTTCACAAGTGTGTATATGTGGGNATCCCTCATCTGTGGATGCTAGTGCCAATTACCTAGTTGTAAGTATTTCTTATGCACCGCCCCTTGAGCTTTTGTCCAAAGCAGCTGGGAGTGATGCATATTGGAAACAACAACAACAACAACAACAGAAAGGACTGCATCGAAGAACTAACTGAAACAGTGAACTTCTGCTCAAAACAGTCAACTTCCTCATGGAGAATATTGAGAAAGACTGAGAAAGAGATGAAAAGCATGTTTGGCAGAATGCATGAGCTCTGGTGGGGTGGGGGAATGGGGGGGGACACGGGTCTAGATTTGATAAAAAAATAAAAATTAAATTAAAAAAAATTCCTTTGTGTTTGCCAGGCAAGTGGTTGGCCACTGGACTATATCCCCAGACCCGTGGTGTTTTGAGACAGGATCTCATTATGTAGGCCAGGCTTAAACTCCGCATCTTCCTGCCTCAACCTACTGAATGCTGAGACTACAGATACATTCCACATTGCCCCTTGATTTGTTTTTATTTGAAAAGAACTTCTGCAGCTATTCCTGCTCTGAACTAATAACACTGAAAAGAAGCTGAGGCTGTAGTTCTGTTGGCAATGTGCTTCAGTCCCCAGCACCACCTGGGATGGGTGTGATCTCGTGCACCTTCAGTCTCAGCACTCAGGAGGTAGAGGCAGGAAAATCACAAGTTCAAAGTCACCACACTAGGCGAGTGTTCTACCACTGATCTATATCCAGGCCCCCAATTCCTATGCCAGTGTCTTCTTTGGGTTTCTTGTTGTTGTTGTTGTTGTTGTTGTTGTTGATTATAGTTTTTTGAGACAGGGTCTCCCTGTAGCCCCAGCTATATAAAACTCGCTATATAGACTAGGCTGGCCTTTAACTCACAGAGATCCACCTGCCTCTGCCTCCCAAGTGCTGGAATTAAAGGTGTGCGCCACCATGCCCAGCACCATTGTCCTCTTTGTAAACCACCCAAGCTTTCCTTCTGCCCTTTCATTCTGAGATCCACTCTGTGCGGAGACCTATGAGCTAGCTGCCTCCCTTGCCTAGGAAGACTTTTCCTCCAGGCTCTGATACACTGCTGCCTTCCCATTTGCCACCTCTTAGGCAAAATGTTCCCTAAGTAATGACTCCCCTCCTCCCGGTTGCTGTGTGTCAGGTTTTTCCATTTTATTTCCTTAATAACATACATCATTATTTAAACCTATATTATTCATGGTTTTTGTTTGCTTTCTAATTTACCACCTGCCTCTCTCCATTAGGATGGCAGCTCTGAGGTGCTGGGTAGCTGTCCAGTCCTGTTCCAGTCTGCTTTCTTTTTTTTTTTTCAAAGCCAATTTTTATTGAAGCTTTGTGCATTTCATACAAAATTTCCAATCAAATCTAAACCCATTCCCCTTTCCTTGGCCCCCAACCCCACCAGAGCTCATGCATTCTACTAAACATGTTTTTCATCTTTTTCTCAGTCTCTTTTAAAATTTTCAGTGCAGAAGTTTACTGTTTCACTGTTTCAGTCAGTTCTTTGACCCAGTCTTTTTGTTGTTGTTGCTCTTGTTGTTCCTTCCAATTTGCATCACTCCAAAATATGCATATATGCATGCCACATATATCTTTTAGTGTCTTCAGCTTATGCTTTCTTTTTTTTTTCAGTCTGCTTTCTAATGCTGTAATAAAACACTGAGCATAACCAACTTGGGGAAGAAAGGTTTGGTTTTTTTTGTTTTTGTTTTGGGGTTTTTTTTTTTTTGGTGTTTTTTGAGACAGGGTCTCCCTGTAGCCCCAGCTGTCCTGGAACTCACTCTGTAGACCAGGCTGGCCTTGAACTCACAAAGATCCACCTGCCTCTGCCTCCCGAGTGCTAGGATTAAAGGCATGCGCCACCATGCCCGGCATGAAAGGGTTTATTTGGTTTACATATCCCATACAAAGTTCATTTTTGAGGGCAGGGATCTGAAGGCAGGATCCGAAGTACAGACAGGAAGGAATGCTGCTTATCAGCTTACTTCTCTGGTCTGTGCTTAGTCTGCTTTCTTTCTCATATAACCAAGGACACCTGCCCAGGCCTGGCACCACCCACATGGACTGGGCCCTTCTACATCACTCAACAATCAGGAAAATTCCTCCCAGAGATGGCCACAGGCAATCTGATAAAGGAAATTCCCCAATTGAGGTTCCCTCTTCTCAGTATATCATCAAGTTGACTACCAAACCTAGCTAGAACAATTCCCAACTCTGTCCCCATCACGGAGTGGGCTTGGTGTGCAGTAGATCTTGTTAAACTCATATCCAATGGATGAATGAGTTCAGAACCTACCATAATCATGAAAGTGATCAGCCAAGATGACGAGTAACAGTAGCCGTAACTGGAAGTAGCAGCTCTCATTTAATGAGGTCTCTTTCCAGGCCAGGCACAAGGCTAACTACTTCAATTGCATCTCCAGTGTTTTTCACAAAGACTCTATAATGACTTTGATAAGCTCATTTGATGGGTAGAAACACTGAGCTCTTGTAGGTTATACAGTTACTAAATGGAATAGGGACCCGAATGACAGCCTCAGAAAGTTTATCACTTGCACATCTAACCTCACTGGTCACTGGTGTCTGGCAGTGACAGCTTTCAAACTCTTTCTAAATCTGCAGAAACCTTTGCTCTCGTGAGTTTGCTGACTTTGCTAAGATCTGCAGACATTGTGTCTGAAATGATTTGTCTATCCATCACAGTTTATTTTTTTTGACTCAAAAATACCTCAGAACAGTGGCTGGCACACGTCTTCACTAGTTTTAGTTGATTGAACCAACACTCATTCACCAATTTTAGCCCAGCATTAGGTCAGTGGGTTCCCTGCTCCCAGACTATAGGGATATACTCACAGAAATTGATTAGGATATGCAGGTAAATTTTTAAATGACTGTTACTCAAGCAGGAGCACAGATGACTACTTCTATTTTGGAGTGATTTAAACACCAGTGAAGATCCTGACGTGGGAAATTAGGTTATGCAAATACTTTGCAAGGCTGCCTGAGAAGCTCTCTTCATTTGCGGGCATTTATTTGCCATTTATACCTATTTTCTCTCACATGCTCTATTTTACATTTCTGCTGCATTTAAGTTGAATGTTCCATCCAGACAATCTTCAGTACAAACATAACAGCCAAATTAGGGCTAGAAGAGAAGCGGTTTTGTGGGTTGTTGTTTTTTTAATAGTGAAGCTTAAGTGCCTGAGCAAATTATAGCCCAGCCAGCCAGAGCAGCAATGAGCCATTCCAATTGTAAATAAACACATGAACGGCCTGCGGACAGCCAGGGCATGACAGAGATGGTTCAGGCAATTCATCAGATCCCTCGAAAGGTTAAACCAGAAGGCAGATTGCATGGAAATCATTGTGTCCACCAGCACCCAGGATACCAGCAGCTTGGGAAATGCTGATTTGATGCATGGTAGGTACTGAAATAAGTATTTGCCAAATGAAGAAGTGTTTGGGGTTTTCTTGAAATGACTTCTCTGGCAGCCTCTTTACCTGATGCGAAGTCAGTCACATTCCTTTACAGGATTACAAAGCCTCATCTCCCCTTCCTTCCCTCCCTCCCTTCTTCCCTCCCTCCCCACTTCCTCCCTTCCTTCCTCCTTCCCTTCCTCCCTTCCTTTTCCTAAATAGGGTCTCACTATTTATCCCAGGCTTGCCTCAAACTCATAATTTGCCTGCTTCAACCTTCTAAATGCTGAGAGTACAGAAGAGCACCATTATGCTGGACTTCAGTTGGCTTGTAACTCATCAAATAAACCAGCCTGGCTGACCAGTGAGCCCTGGAGATCTGCCTTCCTCTGCTTCCCTAGTGATAGAAGCCATATACCTGGCTTTGGGGGGGGGGTAATGTATATCCTGGGTATCAAACTCGGGCCCTCATTCTTGCAAGTCAGACACTTTATTGACTGAGCTCTCACCCTACCCCTCAGTTCCTTTCTTTATTCAAGGCATAACACCTCATTCGACAGTCCTGTGCCACAGGAAAAGCGTCTGGGAGAATCCTAAAAGAAAAGTTGAGGGTTTTTAAAACATGCCATTTCATTTGGCTATGGTGTGCATGTAACACTTGCCTCGTTCTCTTTTCGTGACTTCCCACTCTCAGTAATTTTGGGTTGAGGTAAGATGACCCCTGTGGGCTCTAGGGGAAAGCACACTATAATATCTGTGGTCAGTCACATGACCTACAGGTGGCTAATCAGAATCAATACATAGTCATCCTGGAATTTTTGCTAGAACTACTAAGGAAGCATTAAGTTTCTGGGAAAATAAAGTGTAAAATGAAGCTTCTGGTATTCTCATATGTCCAAAGGGGAGACCCTCTTGAAAATGCAGCCAGCAGAAGATAAAACAGCCAATGGCCGGGGAGAAAATGGTCCATGTCTGCATGCAAATTACCTGTGAAGTTTGAATTACATGAGACAATAAATGATGTTTTTGCTGAAATGTTTCTAATGTGATTTACATGTTCTGCCCAAATAAATCCTTTTGGATGGGGGAGAATATTTCATATTACCTCAGGTGTATGGTCCTGGGAAATCAGCTTGGACTGAGAATGGGGGCAAACACCTACCTGCGGTCCCAGCATTTGGGAGGCAGAGAAGAGGATGAGGAGAAGCTCATGGCCAACCTAGGATCCAGAAGAAAAAGACAGAGGGTTTGGGGAAGAAAATGTTCAGCAACATGTTTGCTCAATAATATGTGTGTGTGTGTGTATGTGTGTGTGAAAATGATCGGAAACAAGTTTAACATACTGTATAATGACACTGTATTAGTTACTTTTTGTTGCTGTAATAAAATAACATGAGCAAAAGCAATTTATGGAGGAGGAAAGGCTACGGTTCCAGAGGGAGAGTCTGTAAGGGCAGGGAAAGCATGGTAGCAGGAAGCAGGACCAAGAGGCTGGCTGGTCATATTTCCATCCACATAGAGGAGAGAGAGAGAAAGAGAGAGAAAGAGAGGGAGAGAGAGAGAGAGAGAGGGAGAGAGAGAGAGAGAGGAGCAAGCCTACAAACCCTCAAAGCCCACCCCCAGTGACAGACTTCCCCAGCAAGGCCACGTCTAAAGGTTTCATGACTTCCCCAAACAGCGCCACCCACTGGGACCAAGTGTTCAAGCTCATGAGCATTCAAACAAACACCACATATTGTGTTTCTCTTTTAATGAGAATCTTCCAAATCCTAACGTTGGTTATCATCAGGTAATTAAATCATATTCTCCTTTCTTATTTAGGTAGTCTAAATTTTCTATAATTATAAGCATTATTTTATATAGGAAGGTATATTATTAAACTTTTATAAGAACTGTCTATCAAGCCGGGCGTGGTGGCGCATGCCTTTAATCCTAGCACTTGGGAGGCAGAGGCAGGTGGATCTTTGTGAGTTCAAGGCCAGCCTGGTCTACAGAGCGAGTTCCAGGACAGCTGGGGCTACAGGGAGACCCTGTCTCGAAAAGACAAAAAAAAAAAAAAAAGAACTGTCTATCAGCTCCCTGACAAAAGTCAGCCAGCCTCAACTTGCCTGAAACGTCTGCCTCTTTCAGACCACAAGGACCAGAGGTCCTCTCACAAAACATCTCACAAACTGAATTACAAGCCTGTATCAGTCACCCATTCTTATCAGCTTAAGATGACACTAAAAGGTCTTACTGCTGATCTACTTTTTCTCCACAGGGGCTTAGTAGTAACAGCTGTTATCAGGAGAATCACTTTATTATTAACCTTATTTGGCAGGAGAATTCAAGGAAAAGTCTTAAATGTGTATTTCTGAAGTGGTGCTTTGAAGTATTTCTGTTCTCTGGCACAGAGAAGCTCTCCTAGGGCAAAACTGAGATTCTAGTCACTAAAATTCTCACTCTTCTTTAAAGAACCAGCAGAGAAGCACTAAAGCGACCCTGGAGTTTGATCTTTTCCTTTTCCAAAAGAGTGACTACAGAAAGATAAAGGTAACCAGCCAAAAAAGTTAGGACTCGGGTTAATGAATTCAACAAGACTTGACTATGTCTGCTCTTAGCTGATGGCTTTAGAACATGAACCTCACTTGGGATCCTGGGCAATGCCATGCCCTCTCCAAATGCCTTGCTTGCTGCCACCCCCGCACCCACTGGAATCTATTCTGATCACCACTTTGTTTCTTTACCAATAAATCAATGCTGGATCTGACTGCTAGAACAGTATATTAAGTGGGCATTAATAGGAAAATTCCTTGAAATTACCCAAATAAAACTTGCAAACAGGAAGCAAACATGAAACAAGTATTTATTCCAGAAAGGAGTAGGTTCTGGGGAGGATGCACTTTTTCATGTTCTTCCATCTTCCTGGCACAGAATAGAGAAAACTGTGTATTGTACATGGAGCTGTGGGTGAGACAGAGCTGTGGGGGGGGGGGACTCGGGCTATTTAATGAACCTTTCTAGCTCTCCCTTATTCTACCCAGAGATGACCTTGACTGCCAGACTCAGAAGAACATCATCACTTGGCTGTCTCTGTATACTTAGAGTCTGGAATATCTGTAGCACAGATGCGTAGCTAATGCCCCAAGGAAAACTGACTAAGGACCAAGAATCAGCCTGTATAAAGGATTTCATGCCTACCTAAGTCATGAATTAACCCTCAAAATGAGTATTATTAATGTTGCCCTCTCCCATTTTACAGATGAAGAAACTCAAACCTGGAGAGTTTAGATGAAGCCACATGGACACAACCCAACCCATCAGTCTCTCTACTTTGCTCTCTGGAAATACAGAATTTGCACATCTCCCTTTCCTATGCCTTGGACATACAGTCTGGGAAACAAAGCAGGAAGTCCAAAGAGGATGCTCTACAGTATCCTCGGCTGTACCCAGCAGTCAAAATCCCCATTGTCAGTTTGATTTCTCAGTGTATCATGGAGGGCATCTGACCCTGGCCAAATATTATAGGACCCCATTGTCAGGCAAGAGGATTGTCTGGGGACTGAACAACTCTTGGGTAAACCTAAGACCGCACTCCGTGGCAGACATAACACTTTCCTAAGGAGATAGTGGAGGGCTCATAAGAGACCCTGGGGTTCGCCTAAGAGTGGGACACCCCATTCCTGGCAGCAGCAGCTCTGGCAAGCTCTCCTTCCAGGAGCGTCTTTACAGACCCCAGTGCTTAACTTCTGTACTGATGAAAGTTGTCTTCGTGGAACCCCAGAGGTGTCACCAGGAGACCAGAGAGTCAGGGGAAAGAGGAGAGCCAAGTGTCTAGGACTGACCAATCCCTTCTTCTTGAGTGTGAGCAGAGACTCTAGACAGCCTACTGTTCCTTTAATAATTGTTCTCTGAGATAGGAGGAAGGTGATGGAGCACTGGGACACCAGTTGCCAGAGCCTTCTACATGAGACGACTGCTCAGTACTTCTCTTTGTGGCCCCCGCCATAGTCACTGAGGGTTCCACACTCCAGTGTGGACGCCCCAGGGAGGAAGGCCCAGGAAGAGCTATCCTAACCCTCAGTACAGTGGGTAGGCCTCCCAAATGCTCTGAAGGTATATTTGGCAAAAGAGAGGTTTTGAATCACAGTGTGCAAAAAGCAAAGAAAGGTCTCTGCAGCATAGTGCAGTCTCCCCCAGCTCTGCTTCTCAAAAGGGTAATAATGTAAACATTCACCCATTAGAGGAAAAACTTACCCTTTCCGCCACCCTCCCTGCCATTAGCCACCCTGGCAGCCCTATTAAAATACAAGTCTGATTTGTGTTTAATGATCTTGAAAGGAAAGTAATTGCTTGAGTATTACCATTCAAATGTTCTCAGAAGCACAGATCATATTTACAATCAGATGTCCTTCTTTTCCAAAGGGGGTGGGCAGGCAGCGGTCCTTGGTACGGGAGGCTGAGGCTGATGACAAGGATCCTGAAGCTTGGCATTTACTTTTCTCTTTCTTCTTTTCAGGATAAAAAACAGCTGGTTAGGGGCTGGAGAGATGGCCTAGTGGTTAAGAGTGCTGACCACTCTTTCAGAGGACCCGGGTTCGATCCCCAGCACCCACATGGTGGCTGAGAGCCATCTGTAACTCTAATTCCAGGAGAACTCCAGTTCCAGGGGAATCTGAGACCCTCTTCTGACCTCTGCGACATTGCACGACATGGGTGCACAAACCTACATGCAGACAGGACATTCATACACATAAATAAAAATAAAATTAAAAAAACTGATCTCTAAAAAAAAAAAACAAAACAGCTGGTTAATGATCCTCCCCTCTTGTAGGCAGGAAAATGTTAAAAAGAAGAGTCCTATAGTACAAGGTACAGATCAACCAAATTGTTCTTTGGGAAAAGAACAGAAGGCATCCATGCTAAATCAGTATTTCAGGAATTTGTGGAGGGCAAGCAGTTCTTAAAAGAAGAGTAAAACCAAATGAAAACTCAGGAACAACATTGGATACCTAAGGGAGCTGTCCCCAAACAGATGGACCTAAATGGAAACCAAACGGTGCTAATGCCGTCTTCCTGTCCATGAGCAGCTCTAGGATGAGAATGTCTATTTACAGATTCTAGGAGCTGGATTTGTCACTGCCAGAAGCACACAGCTTAACGCCTGGAGACTAGGTGACAGCACAACATGTTAAAGACACAACCTCTGGAGACAACTTCAGGTTCTGAACCAGCTTTGGCCATCTACAGCTGTTTGACCTTGAAAGAAAGCTGTGTAACTTCTCTGAGCTTCAGTACCCTCATCGAAAGAGTAGAAGAGATGGCTTCTATCTCATAGGGTAATGACAAGAGTCAAAGGGTCTCCAGAAGCAGAGGCAAGCAGAAGGAGCTCAGCAAATGGCCTTGGTGCTTATGAATGTTAGAAAGGTAAAGGACATCTCCCTGCTTTTAATGTTGAGATTCACATAATCAGTGTTCTTCTTCATGTATGCTTTGCAACCTCAGCATTTGTGATGTTTGTAGTGTTTCTAGTGTTTGTAGTGTTTATAGAGTTTGTAACGTTTGTAATGTTTATAGTGTTTGTAGTGTTTGTGGTGTTTGTAGTGTTTGTAGTGTTTGAAGTGTTTACAGTGTTTGTAGTGTTTGTAGTGTTTATAGTGTTTGTGGTGTTTATAGTGTTTGTAGTGTTTATAGTGTTTGTGGTGTTTATAGTGTTTGTAGTGTTCGTAGTGTTTGTAGTGTTTACAGTGTTTGTGGTGTTTGTAGTGTTTATAGTGTTTGTAGTGTTTGTGGTGTTTGTGGTGTTTGTAGTGCTTACAGTGTTTGTGGTGTTTGTAGTCTTTGTAGTCTTTACAGTGTTTGTGGTGTTTGTAGCTCTCTGGCTGCTTGCTCAGTCCTTGGGACTCCACAGCAGGAGCAGTGGAAACCATTGCAATTCTGCAACAGGAACCTGTTGAAGACAGGTATCAGACAAGAAAAGAACAGGCTCAGTCAGCATTTCCCTCCTCCCACACCACACAGTCTTCTCACCACCTGTACTTACGAAGAAACCTGACCTTCACCTCTTCTTTTTGAACTTTTGATAAAAATCTGGTCTGGGGAGCCACAGACAATGAATCATCAAATCATCAAACATTCTTCTAGACCCAGTGGGCACCAGCATGAACACACACACACACACACACACACACACGCGCGCGCGCGCGCGCACACACAATTTCAAAATAAAAATAAATCCTCTTTATAGAAAAGAATGTTCCTCTGAACTGGGGAGACACGGGGCTGTAGTATAGGAAAGCCACTTCATCCAACCCCAGACCCTGAGCTGCTGACTCAGTGTGTGGTCAAATGGAAAATGGCAGATAGTACAGTAACTAGTGTGCCATTTACTATTCATTCCCTGTGTGTGCTTCCTCCAAGCCCCTTTCTCCCTCTTCTTCCTGTAGCATCTCCCATACTTCATAGGGTGGGCCACTGCTTTGTGAGGGAGAGTTTCACTTCTTTCCTCTGAATAGTTCCAAATTATATACCTGCCTCTCTCATCAAACTCTACAATAAAAGATTTCTGCTCATTTTCATTCTCAAATTTAAAGCCTCAACTTTTGGATCACATTATACATGTCTTTTACCATAACTATTCCTAATCCTGGAGAAGTAGCAAAAGCATGGATTATAAATGTTTTCTTACCAAGAAGACCTTGAGAATTATCAAATTATTTTTCCTATTAGATAATTGACCCAAAGAAGCTAAATAACTTGGTCTAAATGCAAATATTTAATATGGGGCTGGAGAGATAGTTCTGCAGTTAAGAGCACTGGCTGTTCTTGTGAAGGACCCAGATTCAGTTCTTAGCATCCACATGGTGGTTAACAACCATCCATTGATTCTGTTCCAAGGATCCAACCTCTTCTGGCCTTGGTGAGTTTGCACACATGCAGGCAAAACACTCATACACTTCAAATTAAAAATGAAAATTATTGGCTGGGTGTGGTGGCACATGCCTTTAATCCTAGCACTTGGGAGGCAGAAGCAGGCAGATCTTTGTGAGTTCAAGACCAGCCTGGTCTACAGAGCAAATTCCAGGACAGCTGGGACTACAGGGAGACCCCGTCTCAAAAAGGCCAAAAAAAATGAAAATTATTTTTTAAATAAAAATATTTTAATTAAATTATTTTAAATTTGTTTGAAAGATTTAAGAAGTTGGGCCAGGTGTTCTGATTCAGGTCCTAACTTCCAAATAACATCAGCAGAAGTGTTAAATGAGGTCATAGATGTTGGGGATTTGCTTCTATGTGTCTGTCTGTCTATCTGTCTCTGTCTATGTCTGTGTGTCTATGTCCATGATGTGTTGGATAGAGAATGGCTGGTCTTTTTGCAGGAGTTGGGTAAGGTGCAGGAACCAATACTGGAAATGAACGTTAGTAATAGCAGCATCTGTACGCATCTGCAGAAAACACAGAACACTCTCTGTTCTTTGTGCCCCATTTTGCTAAGCATGGCCCTGTAACAGTCCTCAAAGAATAGTACTCACTTGCAGGGTCAACATTTTCTAGGTGCTTGTTAGAAAGGGAAGTTTCAGACCTGAGTGGGGACATAGTCCTTCAAGATCTCTAAGGCTGGTCCGAGAACATCAGATTAATGAGACTTCCCATAGTTCCTTGCATATGGGCAGCAGAGTTAAGACAGACCTATCCAAATGGATACAAGACTATGGTAGAGAACAAAGGTTGTAACTGAGGTCCTATAGTTCAGATCTTGAACATCCTCACAGGGCTGTGAGTTAAAGTTTTGTTCCTCAGGATGGTACCACTGGGAGACGGTGTAGCCAAGTGGAGGAAGAGCCTTACCAGAGACTCCCTAGGTCACTGGAGGTGTGCTCTCAAAGGAGACGGTGAGACCCCAGTTCAGTTCCTTCCTTGTTCTCTTTCCTGCTTCCTGGACATGAGGTAAGTGGTTTTGCTCTACCTCTGCTTCCGTAATCACAGAGCTATGTGGTCAGCTGATCATGGGTTGGAGCCTCCAAAACTATGACCCAAAGCAGACCCTTTCTCTTCATAAGTTTTTCTCAGATACTTTGTTATAGTGATGGGAAGTTAATGCATAAGATCAAGTAGACTTGAGGCCAAATGCTTTTCCTGAGACTCAGTACTACTTGTTTTCTCCTCTCAGTAGCCAGGACCTATTTCTTAAATGTCATCCTCCCCCCTCTCCCCCCAAATCATTGTGTCTGTCGAAAAGTTGTTCAGCCAAAAAAGTTACCAGTGGCTTCATAAGACCTGCACAAGATCAAACTAGCCAACATTCCAGCATGGAGTGGGGAGGGGCTGCCAGGTCCCACTCTTAGCTAAGGAGGATGTTGTGGGAAGAATGGACCTGGAAGGACTTGGGGAAGGAGTGGTGAGTGAATATGATCAAAAGCATTACATGTATGCATAAAATTCTCAAATAACTAAAATGTAATAAAAATATTGTATTTAATAATTGAAAAAGAGAAACAAGGACATCATGTTGTTCGTCTTTTGGCTATAAAGAGCTCTCAGAGGAACCAGAGCTTAGGCGAGTTTCACTGGTTCCAGGAATAGGAGCATACTGCTTGATGGCTTTCAAAGGCTTTCTTACCTCCAGCCTCACCTGACTCGACTCACTACCAACACTTTCTTATCTCTATCCATATCCTTACAAGAACACTCACTGGCTCCAAATGAAGCAAAACCATTCAAAATAGAATGTTACTTGAGTGGATCAAAACCACACCTTGAACTATTGCTTCAACTAAAGGATTGTCTTGGTGTTGCTCCTAAAATAATATCAGGGAAGGTTCTGTTGACTCAACTAGGTCAGCTAAACCACACCAGACCTGGCAGAGAAGCTGCTTCCTTTCCTGTGCAGTAAATCTTCACCTAAAGCACAGTGCTATGAGAACCCTGCTTCTCTAAACCAATGGCCTTACTTCCAAAGAGCTCTTTCAAATATGCCTTCCTTTTCTTCATTTTGGTTTACTTGTTTACATAATTATTTATGTTCTCTAAAAATCATCTTGGTGTTCTGAGGGAGTTCAGGGCGTCCTTCTCCCCATTAGGACTCTTAGCCATTTCCTGAGGTTTGTTTGATTGGTTCCTTCTCCCAAGTGACACAATGCGGGAAAGAGGGTCTTTCTCCCCACCCCCCAACAATCCCAACAGAGCTAAGCAAAAGAAGGCAAGATGAAAAACCACTAGCCGAGGAGGCTTCAAGTATCTCCTCATCATGCTTGGTTTGGGTCAATGAAGACCCTGTGGTGAGGAAACTTCAATTTCTGTGGCCAATAATCTTCTCATTCTGAATATGTGCTGTGCTTCTCCATGAGAAGATTGTAATTCCTGCTCAGCTGACATCTGGCATGGTTCTGTGACTTTGTTTAGGCCTTGGTATATGAGTGACAGTGACAAGTCACATCTGAGCAGAAGTTTCAGAAGCCATTACATAGCTCTCTTATGGCTCCTTTCTCAGCTAGGAAAGCTGCACTGCTCATGTAACCACCACTTCTTTAGCCTGGATCCCAGGGTGATGAAACATGGAACGTGCCTACAGCTCCACTGCTGCAAGGTGATACAACCAGGAAGAGCCCTTCCCTCCATAAGACACCAATATGCACATGTGAACAAAATGGTATCACGATCTTAATACATCTGGAAGAAACCATGTTCATATGCTCTTCTCTTAGCTAAACCAAAAGCAAGAAAACAAAAACAGAAAAATGGCAAGCAATGAGTTTGAGCGTGTACTCTTATAAAGTTATCCGATTCGTTTTCTCCAGCTGCTTTCTGTTCTACTCTTACCTGTCCTATATGCAACCTGAATTTGTACTGTCTAGTACCCTTGGTGGGTAACAAAACAAAAGAATAATGCTTGGCTTTGGTGTTTCAAAACACAGAGTTTTGCCGGGTGTGGTGGCGCACGCCTTTAATCCTATCACTCGGGAAGAAGAGGCAGGCGGATCTCTGTGAGTACAAGGCCAGCCTGGTCTACAGAGTGGGTTCCAGGACAACTGGGGCTACAGGGACTCTGTCTTGAAAAGACCAAAAAAAAAAAAAAAACCACAAAGTTTTACAATTAAAACTCTAATTTAGGGTCTTAAAATACAAACAAAAGCAAAAAAGAACTGAAGGAGGATTTTTAAGGTGGTTTCCTGTTGTTTTGTTTTCTTCTGCTTGAGGCAGGTTCTCGTTATTGTAGCCCAGACTGGCCTGAACTTCAAGATCTTCCTGCCCCAGCTTCCTGGGTGCTGGGATTACAGGCATGCACGTAATGGTCCACTGGTAATGTACAGTTTAAAGAGAAACAGAAGAATTGGCTATGAATTGGTATTCTAATAAGTATTATGGATTGCCTTAGAAATGTTGTATCAAAGAAGCTTCTGAGATAGCTAGAGTCATATCCAAAAGATTCAAGGCCCAAGTCAAAAGATAGTCAAAAAGACTTCACTGGCCAAAGATGGAACAGTGTGAAGTTCTATGAGATAAATGCAGTGAACTACAACAGTTTTAATATTTAAATCTATGAGTTTGTTATGATTCAAGAAAAGAAAAGAGCCAGGTGTGATGGCACATACTCCAAATCCTTGGAGGCTAACACATAGAATCCTAAATTCAAGGCCAACTTGGATTACATGGTAAGTACAAGGCTATCCTTGGTTACATAGTGAGACTCTGGCTCCAAACAAAGAGGCCTTAGGAGATGGCTCAGTCAGTAAAGCACCTGCTGCACAAGCATAAGACCCAAGTTCTAATCTGCAACACCTATGGAAAAGAAGGGAGTAGTGATTCATGTCTGTAATCCCTGCACCCAGAAGCTGGGTTAATCTGGGCTAACTGTGTGGCCTTAAGCATCCAAAAGGAAAGTATAACCAGAAATAATCAGTAAGGCCTGAGAAATTGTACTTCAGATATAAAACTAAAGATCTTAGTAAACAGGCAAAAAGAAAGAGAGAGAGAGAGAGAGAGAGAGAGAGAGAGAGAGAGAGAGAGAGAGAGAGAACTGCTGTTTGGCCTGTCTTCAATTCTTACTGGCAAGTATATCTATTCTGTGGCTGCCACTGCTCTTACCATTCTTCAAAGACATGAGACACAGCTTTTTAACCCTCCAATATGGACTGAAGACTCATGTCTCTGAAAGAATCCTCCAAACCTTCAATGCCATATGGGGACTGCTGAGATATCCAGCCTGTGGACTGAGCAGCTGCTGGGATTTCAGCCTCCTCAGAGAGTGGACTACCATTGTTGGACTACTCAGGCTGTGTCATGGAGGCCAGTGCAGGGGGATCAGGACAGGACGCATGCTTGCAGGACCTCATTTGGGTGACCATGGGAGGGAGGGACCCCAGTGTGAAGCACAGGGGCAGGATTGATGGTTGGTTGGGCTTGCCAAGGGGGAAACTTCAAACACTTCCTTAAGGAAAACATGACATCTTTTAGCAAAAAAAAAGAAAGTCCTCAAAAAAATTTTATTGATTAATTTTGTTATCTGACCATTTCATACATGTAAACAATGTATTCTGATGACCTCTGCCCCCATCTTCTCTAATCTCCTCTCTATCTCTATCATGCACCTCCCCGCCCCTGGCACCCACACCAGTCTCTTTCTCAGATTCACTAACAATTTTTAGCTTAAGAAAATGAGTGATGGGGGCTGGAGAGATAGCCTAGAGGTTAAGAGCACCGACTGCTCTTGCAGAGGACCCGGGTTCGATCCCCAGCACCCACATGGCGGCTAAGAACCGTCTGTAACTCCAATTCCAGGAGAACTCCAGTTCCAGGGGAATCCGACACCCTCTTCTGACCTCCGCGGCATTGCACGACACGGGTGCACAAACCTATATGCGGACAGTACACTCATACACATACAAAAATAATAATAAATAAATTTATAAAAGTAAAAAAAAGAAAATGAGTGACATGAAATTCAGGATAACGCTCCTTCTGGGACAAGCAGGAGCCAGGAGCACTCACGGCATCCATGTTTTATTTTAATGTGGGGGCGGGCAAGGTGACTACGCTTTTGTTAGATTTAATAAAGCTACATGTGGGATTCATTCTGAAAAAAAGAAAAAAAAGACCCTATCTCCAAAACTAAATGAGGAGAAGTGTTAGAAAAAGACACCCAGTATTAACCTCTGGGTTAAGCACAGGCACATGTCTCCTCATGCACACATATATACACACATATACTACACACATACACTATACACATATATGCACACATACACTACACATACCAAAAAAGGAAGCAATGGAAAAAGAAAGAGAATCTCTTTCTTTACATAACTACTTTGGGAATTACATGGGAATTACTTTTTCTTACATGGTAAGAATCAAGCATTTATTCCACTGTTTCTATTTAGACTGAACTTTAGCATAATAGTTGATTGGAGGGAGTTTCATTTTACTGATTTATTTCAACTAATATAAGCAAAAAAATGAATCATAGAATTAGAAAATCACTCTTTTATGTACTCAGAGTAATGGACCTGAGCGATAGCTACCCATATGGCTGCCTACTGCACACACAGAGGTTCCTGGGCAATAGTGCTTCCAGAGGGCAACCCAGCTCACCCCATGCAACTTATTCCCACCTCCACATCTGACTAGCCCTTCAACAGTGGACTAGAGGAACACATTCAACCAGAATCACAGAGCTGCAGGTAGAGAAGTCCATACTGTGGGAAACTCCAAATGATCTTCAATTTCCTTCAAAAATTAATTAATCAGAGTGTTGTTCTCTCCACTTTTATATGTGTTAAAGTTTCCTATAATTAAAAATGGGAAAATCTAGAGCCAGAGGACTAAGCAAATAGAGTAGAATTTGAAAAACCCATAATCAACAAACACACTCCGGGTGTTTACCTAAAGAAATTTAATCTCATGCCCACACAAAACCTTATGCATAGATGCTTATATAAGCTTTGTTCATATTTGCCAAAACTCAGAAAACAACAAGATGTGCTGTTGGGAGTGAAGGGACAAATCATTTTACACCCTGACAATGAAATCGCAATCAGTACTAAGAAGAAATGAGCTATTGGGGCATGAGAAGTCAGGGCATAAACCTTAATGCATCTCAATAAATGAAGAAGCCCAGCTGCAAAGTCTACGTATGTACTGTATAACTCCAACCATATGCCATTCTGGAAATGGGAAAACTACGGCGATAGTAAAAGACTGCAAGGGAGAAGCAAGAAGAAGTAAGTGAAGGGCAAGAAAACTGCAAGGCAATGAAACTATTCTGAAAGGTTCTTTATGGTCATCAAATGCCCTTGTGTTGTTGTCTGTGTCACCCATGAATGTTCAATACTAAGAGTTAACTCTGAAAAAAACTGTGACCTTTGAGTGGGACAGCAAGCTGATGTAAGTTCACTGATGATAACAAATGCACCACTGTGGGAAGAGATGATGCTGGGAAAGGATGGACATGTAATGGGAAGAATATACGGACACTCGCCACTCGCACTGATCAACTTGCTGCAAATCAGAAACCTCTCTTAAAAATGAAGTCTGTGAGGAGCAAAATTGTCATCAACAGTCTTATTCAGCTGTGCACTTTGCTACACTAGCAACTGGCAGGGCAAGGTGTGCCCACCGGTGCAAAAGTGACAAGTCTGTTATGAGACTAATCAACTGCTTTGTTATTTGGTTTGGTAACCCATTTCACAGGAGGGAACTCATGTCTGGTACTATAAACTTGCTCAAAAGTCTGGGGCTTAGGGAGAGTCCCCTAGTGGGGAAACTACTTTTATTGTTTCATTAATAGACATAACGCACCTATCAACCTGCTTTCTAAGTAGTTATGTTTATGCCCATAGACAACTGCTGCTTTCAAGTTTGGTCAGAGAAGCTTCTTTTTGCAGTGGGCAGTGGTCACTGCAGACTCACAAGTGGTCAGATGATGAGAACAACTGATTGTTGAATGCTCAGATGCATATGAGTCATTCATATCACTCAAATGGCAGAAGTAGTAGAAAGTTTAAAAGCTGGAGAAAAGGGAAGAACATTATGGACAGAGTCTTCTGAGCATCATGGCTTTTGTATTCTTAAATTCGTGACAGCCGTTATAACTTGGGTGCATCAACATCTTGTCTTGGGAAGGGGAGTGTGAACCCCAACCTTTCCTGAGGATTTATAGGCAATTATTGCTTATTAGGGGATGGAGAGACATTTTCTTCAGTGACGTAGCCAATGGTAAGGTTCCCATGGTCCTGTAAATAATCCCTTACTCATGCTTATGAAACCAACTGTAATTAAACTCATTGGCTCCCTTCTTCCTACACACACACACACACACACACACACACACACGCATGAAAACAGCAGATTAGTTGGGAAGAGGAAGGGACTCATTGGGAATAGAACAAGAGAAGGTAATGGGGGGGCAAGTATGATCTAAATACATTCTATACATGTATGAAAATGTCATGATGAAACCCTTTATTACATATAATTAATATATGCTAAACCAAACAAATTCTATTGTTGTGATGTGGCTCAGTTGATAGACTGTTTGCTTGCCTAGCATACACAAAGCCTTGGGTTCTATCCCTAGCGCTGCATAAACTAAACATAGTAGTGCATGCCCATAATCCCAGCACTGGGGAAATAAAGGCCTGAGGATAAGGGGGGAAAGTCAAAAAGAAGTCTATGTAAAGAGGAAAAAGCCACAATGAGACAGCTTTTCCTACCCTTAGATCAACGATTCCATGAACTAGGAGAGAAAGGAGTATCAAGTAGAGGTGCCAACAGTTTCCTGAGGAAGGCAGTGCGCCCAGGGCCAACTTCAAGCCATGTGACCAGGGAAGGGCTGTGGTTCCTCTTGAGTGGAGCCCAGGAGAATTTCCTGCTTTGGTGTTTCCTTGTGACAAACCCTGTGCAGGTGTGGCCGTGGCCTGAGTGGGTTATATGGAGATAAATAAGCTAAGACTGCCCCAGTACAGTTCCCATAAAGAATGTCACAGGGCAAGGGAGAGTCCATGTGCAGCACGGGGAAAACAGGAAGCTCAATAGCTCCTCGACTTTCCCATAGTTTGGTGGAGTATGAATAGGATCAAGGAGTCCCTGAGGTCACAAGAGATGATCACACAAGTGACCTCACTGCCCCAGAACCAACAGTGAGAATCCAGAGGAAACAAAACCTCACAGGAGAAAGAATGACCTGCTGGCTGATGATTGAGGCCCAGAGCCCTGGCCCCCCACTCCTACCTCACCTCCTCCATCCACCCAGGAATAAAACCCATGCCTCTCTTGAACTCTACTCAGCAGAGAGCTTGAAGCACAAAAAGTAAATCCACTTGGCTTTATTTAATTTTTTATTATGCTCTTTTCTGTGTATGAGTGTATTCCCTGCACGTGTGTGTATGTGCACCCGTGCCGTGCAATCCCTGCAGAGGTCAGAAGAGAGCATCAGATCCCCTGGAACTGGAGTTATGGATGATTGTTAGCTGCCATGTGGTGCTGGGAATGGAACCCTGGTCCTCTGCAAGAGCAGACGGTGCTCTTACCTGCTGAGCCATCTCTCCAGTCCCAAATCCACTTTATTTACAGAAAAGTAAATTGTTATTTCATAAGTATCTGAGTTTGTGCTTTTTTCCATTTGTTTTTTCTCTTCCTCTTCATTTTTTGACAAGGTCTCACTATATAGCCCTGGCCTAGAACTTGCTATGTAGACCAGGCTGGCCTAGAACTTAATAGTAATCTCCCTGCCTCTGACTCCTGAGTGCTGAGATTACAGTCATATACTACCATATCTGTGTGTGTTTAATTTTTTCCTTTTTAAGACAACATGCATCAATCCAGCCTTTAGTGACAATTTTAATGACAAGAGTTCCAAGGGATAAAAAAGACTCAGTACAATGAGAAAAAGGAAAAGAACCATTTTATCCTAAATTATGAAGACTATAGCATAAAAGAAAGATCACATGTGATTGGATTTTGAGTCAAAATAATGATGGTAGTCAATCAGAGTGAATTATGTATATCATGTACTATATGGGACATGAATTTTTCATGTTAACACACAGTTACCTTACCAACCACACAGACAGGAGCAATGACTTTCAGGAACTGAAGCAGCTTATTCCAAAGCCACATACCTATTGGTTTTTTTTTTTTTTCTCTATATGTATGAATGTACTGTCTGCATGCAGGTCTGTGCACCCGTGTCGTGCAATGCCGTGGAGGTCAGAAGAGGGTGTTGGATTCCCTGGAACTGGAGTTCTCCTGGCACTGGAGTTTCAGATGGTACTCAGCCGCCATGTGGGTGCTGGGGATCGAACCCAGGTCCTCTGCAAGAGCAGTCAGTGCTCTTAACCGCTAGGCTATCTCTCCAGCCCCATACCTATTGTTTAATGGCAATTCAAATACTAGAACAAATATCCTGGCTGCAGGACATAGGTCCCTGGCCACCTGGCTTGGGAGTTTCTGATGCCTTTGCATAGCAAACATGCTAGCACGCTCTGGCCCATTCCAGACATCTACTCTACAAGACTTGCTCTTGCTCATCGACTTTAGAAAGGAACATCCTGGCTTCAGAAACTGTTCTGGGGCTGGAGAGATGGCTCAGCGGTCAAGACCTCTTGCTGCTCAACCTTGAGGACTGGAGTTCTGATGTCAGCATCCATCTATGTCAGGCAACTCACAAATGCCTGTAGCTTCAGCTCCAGGGGATCGATGGCTTCTTCTGGCTTCCCTTGCACATGTGTGTGTGTGTGCGCGCGCACACACACACACACACACACACAGATGTACACATAAATATGATTTTTAAAGGATAAATTTCACAGAATCTGTAAGTTTGCTTTTACAAAATATATTTGCAGCCAGACATGGTGGCACATACTTTTAATACCAGCACTCGGGAGTCAGAAGCAGGCAGATCTCTGTGAGCTCAAGGCAGGCCGACTGCATACTGGGTACCAGGGCAGCCAGGGCTGCATAATGAGACCCTGTCCAATATATATATATATACAGCAGAGATGGCTCAGTGGTCAAAAGCACTGGCTGCTCTTGCAGAGGGTGGGAATTCCATTCCTAGCACTCACATAGTGGCTAACAACCATCCATAACTCCAATTCCAGGGATCTGGTGCCCTCTTCTGACCTCTGTGAGCATTGCATGACATGAGTGCACATACACACAGGCAAAATGCTCATACACATAAAATAAAAAATAATAAAATATTTTTAAAAGAGGTGTGTGGGGGAGAGAAGAGAAAAGAGAGGAGAGAGAGAGAGAGAGAGAGAGAGAGAGAGAGAGAGAGAGAGAGAGAGAGATAAGAAGTAGGCCCATTAAAATGAAGAAGGCTAATGGGGTCACTCTGCCCTCCTGACACTACTTGAAGCTGAGAGGACTCATGGACATTTCAGGCCTTGTCTATAAATCTACTCTGGATTAGAAAGTGCATCAGAGTTCCTTCATTTCAGATAGAGTGTGAGAAGGAAGCAGAGAATGCCTGGCATAGAATGTGGATGTGTTTCTTTGTTGTACAGTGTGACGCTTGGGGATAAATGGCAAAAAGTGGGAGTGAGTTAAATGAACGATTGACCCCGATTTTTATTACCAATAAGAGAACGTGGTCTACATAAAGCCAGATGGCACATCTTCCTTGGAGGATTACAAGTTTCTTTAGCCCTGAGAAAAATCAGTACATTCTGTCCTGCTGTTCTTGAGCTCCTAGATCTCACCTGTGCTGGGCGCAGGGCTGGGGCCTGACCAGCTTCTGGGTTATTCTTGGACATAAAGTGGTGTGGCTCTGGGTCAAAACAAATTTGGCCCTTTAAAATCTCTTAGATTTGGGGGCGAGTCCTAGAGCCAGTGACACCAGCATAATAGGCCCTTTATGAAGGCTTCCGTACTCGGTGACATTGAGCCTGGCGTTCGATGGCGCTGACCTCCGGAGTGCCTGTCAGACGGAGGCCGATGCTGCAGACAGACCGAGCTATAAATGGACGCTGTGCAGCTGTGAGGGGAGCTATTTTGGGATCCCAGGGGGTCTCATTTGTATTTCAGGTTAGGAGGCTTCCAAATGGTGAAGGAATGTTCTGGGGCAGGGGCACCAGACCAGACCTAGCCCGCCTTCCTCCTCCTGGGCTCCAGGATGTCACCGGCACAGGACCCTTGAGCCCTGTGGGGATTCAACAGGAAAACAAAAGACAGAAAAAGGAGCAAGCCGTCTCCCAGCCCGGGGAAAAGCCTCCCCAGCTGCGGTCTAGATAAGACGGTGCTGACGTTGGCAGCGTTTGCCAAGTGCCAAGGCCTCAGGCTCTTGCTGCCGTTTGCATTCACGTCAGTGGCTTTCCAACTGCAGGAACTGGAAGCCGAGATGAGAGAGGGGGTCGGATTCATCTTCCTGATGCAGCTCTGGCGCCCTCGGAGGAACAAAGAACCTAATTTCTTCTCTTCAAGGGCTCCCGACAGGAGAAGCTATGTTCTGAGAGGTCTGAAGGGCACCCCTTTGCCTTCCCCTCCTACCTAACCGGACATGGTGGCACTGATCATGTTAGGTAAGAAGTCTGGTCTCCCTTCTCATCAGCCCAAACTGACTGGATGAGATTAATGGCTGCCATCTTGAAGACAGATCTAATGGAGCAATTTAGATTGCTTGAGCCTGCGTCCTTCAGAGCGCCGAAGACCTGGGGCAAAATACTGCATTGCTCCATCCTAGCTATGTAGGATTTTGCAAGTCTTTTTACCTCTGAGAGATGCGGACCCATACTACAAAGCAGAAATTGCTCTCGTATTTGCCTCATGAGATTGTTGGAAGAGTTAAATGTGGCCGGCCATGGCAGTGCATACCTTTAATCCCAGCACTTAGATGGTGGGAGCAAGTGAGTTCAAGACCAGCCTGGTCTACATAGCAAGTTCCAGGACATCTGGGGTTACAGGAAGACCCTGTCTAAAAAGGTCACCTTGGGGCTGGGCATGTAACTCAGTGGTCGAGTGTACTTTGAATGTGAGGCTTCAGATTTTATTTCCTAGAACCATATACCCAAAAAGATCATCTTGTTTTTGAAATATATGGATATGTTATATCTATACTTACTAGCGAATGAGGAGAGGTGATGATGAGACCACTTAAGGTTTGAGGCCACACGACCATAGTTTGAGCCCACTTTATCACAGTTGAATGCCTCTTCTGCTATAAACTAAATATTGGTGTTACCCCCCTGAGTTTAAATGGTTTTAAACCTGCCCCCCCAATGTAATGGTATTTGGAGACAGGGCCTTTGGAAGGTAATTACAGATGGATGGAACCTTTGTGAATATGATTTGTCTCCTTATAAGAAAGATCCTGGGGGCTGGATAGATGGCTCAGTGATTCAGAGCACTGGCTGCTCTTGAGGAGGACCCGGGTTTGATTCCCAGCACCCACACAGCAGCTAACAACCGTCTGTATCTCCAGTTCCAGGGGAATTTGACACCTTCTTCTGACCTCCGCAGGCACTGCACAACATGGATGCACCTAGATACATGCAGGCAAAATACTCATACACATAAAAAATAATAATAGATAAAATACTTTTTAAAAAATAAGAAAGAACCAGGAGTGGAGAGGTGGCCTAGCGGTTAAGAGCACTGACTGCTCTTGCAGAAGACCCAGGTTTGATCCCCAGCACCCACATGGCGGCTAAGAACCGTCTTTAACTCCAGTTCCAGGGGAATCCGACACCCTCTTCTGACCTCCGCGGCATTGCACTACAAGGGTGCACAAGCCTACATGCAGACAGTACATGCATACACATACGAAAATAAAATAAAATAAAATAAAATAAAATAAAATAAAATAAAATAAAATAAGATCCAGAGAACGTCTTTGCCTCCTCTGTCATGGGAGAATTCAGGAAGATATTGGCCATCTACCAACCTAGAAAGTGGGCCCCTCCAGGTCTATGGTGGTCTGGTATAGCATCCCAAAGTAACTGCATGAAGTAAGGAAAAAGTCAAAGGAGATTCAATGTGGAAAGAAGGGCCAGAGGACAGAGTCAAACTTTGCCTTCTTGTTTGGTCTGAGGCTTGCACCGGTGATGGAGCATTGTGTTGGTGATGGAGCTCCGTGTTGGTGATGGAGCTCCGTGTTGGTGATGGAGCTCCGTATTGGTGATGGAGCTCCGTGTTGGTGATGGAGCTCTGTGTTGGTGATGGAGCTCTGTGTTGGTGATGGAGCTCTGTATTAGTGATGAGCTCTGTGTTGGTTATTTCTCAGAAGAAACTCTAAAGGCTAGGGAAAATGAAATGAGATATTTCCAACCTTGAAAGAAAAGAACTACCAATTTACATTATTATATCCAACAAATCTGTGAAATAAAACTCTTCTAAGATAAGTATCAGCTAAAGGTATTCATGATCCTTAAGTCATCATTCAGGAGATACTTAAAGTAATCCTGTATACAGAAGATGAATATAGAGAATATACATATCAGAGCCTAGAAAGAGTCAAGTTCACAAGAAGAATAAATAAGCAAATGAGATTAGGAGGGAATCAGAAGTTGTTTGTTCATTTAGCCATCAAAACTCCAAGAGGGCCAGGCATGGTAGCATACATCTTTAATCCCAGACTTAAACCCAGCACTCAAGAAGGATAAGTAGATGGATCTCTGTGAGTTGTAGACCAGCATGGTCAACAAACTGAATTTGAGGCCAGCCAGGGCTACACAGTGAGATCCTGTCTCAAAATACACAAGCAAAACAAAACAAAAACTCTAAGCGGAACCAGGGGGAGAGGAGAGAGCATGGGACCTTTGAAACAAGCAAACGAAAAAGAAAATAACAGGAATTAGTACACACCTTTAATAAGAATTTTGAGTGTAACCAATTTAATTTTCCAATTAAAAGATTCAGACTTTCTAATTAATTAAAAAATAAGACCTGTCGGGGGCTGGAGAGATGGCCTAGCGGTTAAGAGCACCACCGACTGCTCTGCAGAGGACCCAGGTTCAATCCCCAACACCCACATGGTGGCTGAGAACCATCTTTAACTCCAGTTCCAGGGGAATCCAACGCCCTCTTCTGACCTCCGTGGCATTGCATGACACAAGTGCACAAACCTACATGCAGACAGTACATTCATACACATACAAAAATGAATTAAAAAATTAAAAAATAAGACCTGTCATCTGTCTATGAGCATCTCCCCACACTGGAAAAGACATGCAGATTGAAACTAAAAGGAAAAATTTTACATTTTGGGATGCAGAGAAGGCTCAGTCAGTAAAATGCTTCTTCTGAAAGCTGGAGGGTCCCTTGAATGTAGCCTCATGCTCTGATAATCCTAGTGCTGGAAAGACAGAGACAGAGGGATGCCCAGAGCTCACTGGTCAACCAGCCAACCAAGTTGGTGAGTTCCAGGCCAGTGAGAGACGCTTTCTCAAAATGAAATGAAAGAAAAAAATGTAGACGGTGTCTTGAATAACGGCACCTTAGGGTGTCTGGTCTCCATATGCACATATGTCTACCCACACAAACACACACATACACACAAAACTGTAAAAGAAAAATTGTATTTTAAGCAAATAGAATCTGCAAGCAAGCAGGACTAGTTATACTCACACTTAAAAAAGAAAAATAACTTTAAGCCAAAATTAGAGGAGAAAAACAAGATCACTACCTATTGATTGTCAAAGAAAAACTCCTACCCACCCTTAAGATACAGCAATTGTAAAAGGGCATGCACTCAGGGTCAGAAGCACTCAATTACCATAAAGTAAAAACTACTAGCTTCAAAGGGTCAGACAGGCAACAATTCAATAAACAAATAGCCCATGACTTCAGTATCCAACTCTCACCAGTAGATACACATGATAGTTCATCTTGATTGTCAATTTGACTGGATCTAGAACCAACTATGAGAGACACCTCTCTGGAAGGTCTGTGAGTGCATTTCCTGGAGGGATCAACCAAGGGAAATCAGAGTGAGCAGCACCTTCCTGTGGCGGCCCAGCTATATAGAAGTCCCAAGAAAAAGCAATGCTGCTTGATGCCTGCCCCGGCCTCTGCTGTAAGTGCACCTTCCCCATGCTACTGCTGCTGCTGCCCTTCGCTGATGTGAGAACCCAGCTTCTCTGGCCTTCAGTGCTAGTTGGGGACTGCTGAGGCATCTGGCCTCCTGGTCTGAGCAGTTACAGGTTCTCGGCCTCTCCAGTGTGCAGACAGCCATTGTTGGACTACCCAGGGCCCCATCATGCAAGCCAATATGGTAACCCTCTATAATACATATTCTTTATTGGCTCTATCTCTCTATAGAACCCTGACTAATAATACAGCAGGTCATCCTGGCAAGTAACAGCAGAATTAAATCACACCGTAGCTCGAATGGACTTAACAGATATCTACCAACTAGTCCATCAAACTGAATACATTTTTCCCCAGCAGAATGCTTCCCCCCTACAGACTATTGAGATTTCTCCAAAATAAGTCATATTTTAGGCCATAAGCAAGTCTTGAAAAATACTGAAAAGTTTGTATTTTCTCAAATCATAATGAAATAAAATTAGAAACCAACAAGAGAAACTACAAATACATAGAGTTCAAACAGCATACTTTGAACAATCAATGAATTATTGAAGAAATCAAGGGAGAAATTTAAAAATTCCTAGAATCAAATGAAAATGAAAGCATAACACCCCAGAGTCTATGGGGCACAGCAAAGGCAGCTCCAACAGGATGTTGCTCATTATATGAGTGTCTATGCTAGAAAAACCACACAGATTCCAAATAAATAAGTTGATGCACCTCAGTCTTAGAAAGATAAGAACAGGGGCTGGAGAGATAGCCTAGCGGTTAAGAGCACCGACTGCTCTTGCAGAGGACCCGGGTTCGATCCCCAGCACCCACATGGCGGCTAAGAACCGTCTGTAACTCCAATTCCAGGAGAACTCCAGTTCCAGGGGAGTCCGACACCCTCTTCTGACCTCCNGTTCGATCCCCAGCACCCACATGGCGGCTAAGAACCATCTGTAACTCCAATTCCAGGAGAACTCTAGTTCCAGGGGAATCCGACACCCTCTTCTGACCTCCGCAGCATTGCATGACATGGGTGCACAAACCTACATGCAGACAGTACATTCATACACATACAAAAATAAATAAAATTTAAAAAAAATAGAAAGATAAGAACAAATCAAATTCAAACCAGTAAAAGGAAAGAAATAACGAAAATTAGAACTTAAATTAAAAAAAAAAAGAACTTAAATTCATGAAATAAAGAGCAAAAACAAAGGGGAGATGAAACAAAGGATTAATTCTTTTAAGAACCCAACAAGATTCTTTTAAGAACCAAACCAAGACTGGCAGATAGAATGCATACAAATAAACTCAGCCAAGAGGGTAAAAGTCAGGCTGGGAACATGGTTCAACAGGTAAAAGCTTTATTTATTTATTTATTTATTTATTTATTTATTTATTTATTTGTCTTTTCAAGACAGGGTCTCCCTATAGCCCCAGCTGTCCTAGAACTCACTCTGTAGACCAGGCTGGCCTTGAACTCACGAAGATCAGCTTGCCTCTGCCTCCCTAGTGCTAGGATTAAAGGTGTGCACCACCATGCCCCGCCAGGTAAAAGCTTTAGCCATGCAAGCCTGATGATCCCCAGTTCAGTCCCTTAGAAGTCACACAGGAAGCTAAATGTAGTGTGCACATATGGAATCCCCATAAAATGAACAGGAACATTTCCTTAATGCTCATGGACCAGCTAGCCATAAAAGTCTAGAGGGACCTGGAATGGAAGGAATATAACATAACAAACCAATAGTAGCCAGGTGTGGTGGCACACACCTTTAATCCTAGCACTTGGGAGGCAGAGGCAGGTGGATCTTTGTGAGTTCAAGGCTAGCCTGGTCTACACAGTGAGTTCCAGGACAGCTGGGGCTATGGAGAGACCCTGTCTCGAAAAGACCAAAAAACAAAAAACAAACCAACCGTCAACATCACTCTAAATGGAGAAAAGCTGGAAGCACTCCCATTAAAATCAGGAAACAGACAAGGCCGTCTGCTATCCCCACTCCTTCTCAATACAGTAGCTGAAACTCTAGGTAGAGCAATAAGACAAGAGAAGAAAATTAGAAGGGTACTAATTAGAAAAGAAGAAGTCAAATTATCCCTACTTGCAGATGATATGATATTGTACATAAGAGATCACAAAAATTCCACCAGAAGACTACTAGAAATAAGTAACACAGTCAGCAAAGTTGCAGGTTACAAAATCAATCTATATGAATCACTAGCCTTTCTAAACACAAATCATTAGCCTCAAAAAAAAATAAAAAATAAAAATATCTAGGGATAAACCTAACCAAAGACATTAAAGACCTGTTCAAGGGAAACTTTAAATCTTCGAAGAGACTGAGGAAGACAAGAAGAGATACTATGACCTCCTGTGCTCATGGATTGGTAGAATCAATATACTGAAAACAACCATCCTACCAAAACCACTTTACAGATCCAATGCAATCCCTGTGGCATTCTTCACAGAAACAGAATAATCCAGCCTAAAAATTCATATGAAAGCACAAAGACTTCGGATAGCCAAAGCAATTCTGAGCACAAAGAGTAATGCCAGGGGTTACCAATGCCAGACCTCAATCCATATTATAGAGCCATAGTCATAAAAATAACATGATATCAGCAAAAAACCAGTCTTATAGATCAATGGAACAAAGTGGAAGACCCAAAGACAAGTGCACGCAATTGCAGACATCTGGTATTTGACAAAGGTGCCAAGAACACACACTGGAAGAAAGACAGCATCTTCAACAGATGGAGTACTCAGCATAGCAGCAGAACCAAGACCTAGCATCCACAGGTGGAAAGCAAGAATTAGCTCCTGAAAGTTGACCTCTGACCTCCACATGTGTACCGCACCATGGTACATGAACACCTGCACTCACACGCAAATAAACATAATTAATTAATTAATTAATACTTAAAGGTGAAATTCCTCTACAATGAAAACTTTTAAATGGCAGAGGGGGGAAAATTGAAAAAGACACTAGAAACTGAAAGATTGCCCATGTGCATGGAGGGACAGAATATAAAGTATAGAAATGACTGGGTTATCAAATGCACCACCTCTTACACCTTGAAGCCATACAAGAAAAGCCTTCTGCAAACTGAATTTGTTTGTGGCCAAAAATCAATAAACTAAATCAGAATACTCATCCTCCAAGGCCCACTACAAAAATCTTAATATTTCATGAAGTCTCTCTTAATTACTGTAATCCTTATAGGGTTCTCTTAAATTCTATAATTGTCTGCCTCACTGATTCATTGATTAATAACTATCTATTGAGAAAATTCTGTTCATATGGCTCAGTGCTGTGTGCTGCAGGGGTTGTGAGTCAAGGACACTGATTCCTGAACTTGAAAACCTGAGCAAACAATGAATGTCTCCCAAGCACAAGTTCTTTAAGATACCAGATTCAGCTGCATGGAGGAAAGTGCCTCCTAAATTTTAAGTAAGAAAGATTCTGGGGATACTTGTTTGGAAGATCTTGGTAAATGTTTTCCTAAAAATCATCCAGTTCTAAGAATATAAGCTTCCTTGACTCTGGAGAAACTAAGCTTTTCATCAGATTAAGAACAGTAAAGGCCTGAAAGATGGCTCAGCAGTTAGGAGCATGTGGGGCTGCTCCAAAGGACCTAGGTTCAGTTCCCAACATCCACATGGCAGCTAACAACCATCCTAACTCCAGTTCCAGGGGATCTGACACCCTCTTCTGACCTCTTCAGGAATTGCATGACACAAGTGCACCTACATAAATGCAGGCAATACACTCACACACATAAAACAATTAGAAAAAAACAAACAAACAGTAGGGTGGGAGATGCACTGGAAGTGTCATGTGATCAATGTCTTCAGGAAAGTGAGGAGTGAGAGAAGAGATGGAAAAGGATGCAAAAGTGCCAGATGTTTCCAGTGGCGAGCAGCACAAAGTCAGTCTTTTGCACCCCCCCCAACGTGATCATGGGCCAATCTAATCTAGGAAATTTCTCAATTCAAGCTGCTCCTTGTTGGGCCTTACAGGCTCTCCGAGAACATGGCCTGTTGGAATTCTCTAAACCTGGCTCGAGTTTAGTGACCTGTTTTTTCACCAGTCACTTCCGCATGAGAATGATGCAGCAAGATTCACTTGAAAATGCCCCCTGCCCGGACACCACTTACCTGGATGTATTCATTGGCCCAAAGCCAGCACCCCACTCTGTACATCACTACCCCCACCCCTATGTCCAGGGAATGTATATAAGGCCCCACCCTGCTACAATAAAGTGAGATCCTGCTCAACTTGACTCCCTGCTGCGTCTGATTGTCTCTGGGAACTGGAGGCTGGGAACGGGTGAGCTGCGAACCTGTCCTTCCTCGATCCAGCTGGTCCTGCGGGTTCTGGACCTGTTACGACCCCAACCCCCACACCCTGGCTCCCAACGTGGGGCATGAAAGGGGACTCCCACATCGATCGAGGCCAAGCAGAAGTCCGGGACAGGTGAGACCCCAATATGGGTAACGCAACATCAGCTAATAAAGAACCAGCCCTAAAGGCTTTATGCCTCATGTTGCAGTCCCGAGGGCTTGAACTAACCAAGGTAACGCCCTTCATACTTGGGAGACTATCATCTCCCTGGCCCCCTGGATTATCGGGGCCAACCTCTTCTCCTGGCAAACTTGGGCTAGGGTGGAGAAACTGGCAAGAGAGAGAGAGAGAGAGAGAGAGAGAGAGAGAGAGAGGCATTTTGGAATTGACCCCCCCCCCTTGGGTTTTTACCCTACTATTACAGCTTTGAAAGCTTCTTTCCACCCCGGTCTCTCGCCTTGCCCATGCAGGATAGCACGGGGGAGGCAACAGACTCTGAGGCAGAGGGAGAAGAGGAATGAGATAAATTCGTTGAAAGGAGAAAGGCCTCAGAGGATTCGGATGCAGGGAGACCACCCTCTTACAAGTAGGCAGAGAGACTAAGCCCCAAGGGACCCTATACGGCCCTCAGAGCAGAGCCCGAGCTGAGGCACAAAGGACGGAGCTCCGGACCGAGGTGCCTTATGTCACGCCAAGCCCGGAGGCCCGGCCCCGACCTAATGAGCCACCATTTTGTGCCTTTCCGGTGAACCTCGCACCTGGGGGGAATCGGCCCCTAGATTGGTACCCCTGGGAGGCTAAGGATCTTAAGGAACTCAGAAAGGCAGTGGCGGAAGATGGCCCCAATTCGCTCTGGACCATGACCTTGCTCCAAGATATTGCCTACCACCCCTGCGTCACCAAGGATTGGCTAGGCTTGGCGAAAGCGCTCCTCCCCAGCCCGATATTCATTAAATGGTCAGCCCTGTTTCGGGAGGAATGTCGTTTGCAGGTGGAGGCAAACGCTCGGTCAACGCCCCCCCCCATCCCTGTCACCTTTGGGATGCTGACTGGCACAGGAGATGGGTATGCCATGGGGGCCCAACAGGCAGCTTTGCCGGCCCCCTACGGGGACCAGGTGGGCAATGCAGTTTGAATGCATGGAACAAACTCAAAATGGGCCCCTCTGAGAGCCCCTTGGCGGGGATGAGGCACAAGGCTTGTGCAACACTCCCTGAATTTATCGACCGGGTACAGCAAAGCCTTCAACATAAGCTACCCCCCGGGGACCTCCTAGACCAACAGTCTGGGAGGGAATTAATGGCGATCACTGCCTAGCCTCTGCAGGCATGAGGGACCGGACAATGGATTCCTGGATTATAGCCACCCAAGACATAGGAACTCAAAGCCACAAGGCACAAACCTTAACGTAGGCCATACACACACAGACGTCAGTCTTAACGGCTGCAATCACTCAAGCCTTGGGTGCAGCCAAATTACCAGGGGAAAAGAACAAACAGGGGCAGCTCTGTTTCCGTTGTGGCCAGGAGGGGCACTTTAAGCGTGACTGCCCCCAGGGGAATCCGCGGGGTAAGGTCTTGGGAGGAGGCAAGCCACCTTGCACCCCCCTGTCCCCGCTATGGAAAGGGATTACATTGGAAAAGAGACTGCAAATCTAAGTTTGATATTGAAGGCAAACCTTTAAAACTAGACCAGGAACAGCCTCTAGCCCCGTCAAACCAAGGAGGCTTGTTCTTACGCAAATGCAACTGGCTATGTGAACAGGCACAACTCCAGGCTCATTGGACAGTCCCACTCTCAGAGGGACTGCGACCCCAAATGTCAATTGTCATTGGTGGTGTCAAATTCCAATGTCTCATTGACACAGGAGCAGACAGGACTGTCCTAAGAAAAGAGGAAATTCCAGCTACTTGGTCCCTGACACCCCAGCCCCTGGTCTTGGGGGTGGAATTCCCAGACTGAGGAGACCTCTACCCTCATGAAATGGGTGAGCCCGGGTGGGAACCAAGGGAAAATTAGGCCGTTGGTAGCCCAAGGCCTCACAGCTAATCTATTAAGCCAGGATTTGTTGGGACAGATGGATGCAGTATTAACTACTGATCATAAACTATTCTTTGAGGATCCCCTAATCGACCCCCCTCATGACCACACCCAAAAGCAAGGACAAATCAAAATTTACCCTCAATCATAGGGGCCACTGCTCCCCGGGTTCCTCCCATACTATGGAAACCGGGAAAACCCATCTGGGTGGAGCAGTGGCCTCTAACACAACAGAAGCTTGAGGCCCTACACCAGTTAACGGATGAACAATTAAAACTCGGGCACATCCGCCCTACTATGAGTCCCTGGAATACACCTGTCTTTGTCATTCACAAAGCTTCGGGAGCATGGCGCATGCTCCAAGACCTGAGGAAGGTAAATGATAGAATGGAGTTGGTTGGAACTCCTTTGCGAGGCATGCCCTGGATCCCTGCGATCCCCACAGATTTTTCTATAGCTGTAATTGATCTTAAAGATTGCTTCTTTTCCATTCCCCTGCACCCTGAGGATTGCGCTAAATCCGCTTTCTTGGTGCCATCTCTCAACTATTCCCAGCCAGATTGCCGATATGAGTGGGTGGTGCTGCCGCAGGGCATGGCCAATAGCCCAGTATTTTGCCAGCAATATCTTACTATCCTCCTGGTCCCCATGCTGTCGCAAGGGGACTCCTTAGTGTACCTCTACACGGATGACCTAATCATTGGCCACTGGGACCCTCATAAGCTGCCAGGGTTCCTGGCTACAATATCACATACATTGATTAAAGGAGGGTTCATGGTGGCACCTGAAAAAATCCAACGAGTTCCTCCCTTCAAGGTGCTGGTACCCATCTTTCTCTCTCTCAAGTTAGTCCCATAAAACCTAATATAAAATACCTAACTGGCTTACCCTAACACAACTCCAAAGTTTACTTGGTGAAATCAACTGGCTCCGACCCCAGGTAGCCATCCCCTCAGAAACTTTAGTGCCATTATTTATCCTATTAAGAGACAAGAGTCCTCAGGAGGAAATCTCCCTCACCCCAGAACACCAAAAAATTCTCAAGGCTTTTCAAAATGCTTTACATCACTGTTCTCTGAGAAGGTATTCTGCAGAATGCCCTCTGTCCCTTTGGATCCTTACAGGACAGAGCCTGGCCACAGCAGCCATCACCCAGGAGGGGGCCCCTCTAGAATGGATACATACATCCATGGCTGGCACACCTCGAGTGTACTCCCAAACAGACCAGCTGGCAGATCCTATCATAAGGGGGAGGACTCAGGCGCAAAGACACTATGGAATAGACCCTCATGACATCATCCTCCTGTACAGTTTGGCAGATGTTGAATGACTGGCTTGCAACCATTCAAGCCTGGCTATTTCCTTAGAAGCCTTCATGGGAAAATTAGATTGTCATTTTGGACCTTCTAGGTGGGCAGCCTCTCTGAAAAAGTTCCCCCTGGAGCTTATAATGCCCTCTCTGTTTTTAAAAGAACCTATACCACATACGCCCTGCATTTTCACTGACGGAGGGAAAGCCGGCTCAGCCTATGTGGCCTTTAGAGAGAACAGTTCCACCCCAACCAGCCAAAGATTCCAACCAAGCCAAGGATCTGCCCAATATAAGGAATTATTAGCAGTCATAATGGCACTGCAGGACATTCAGGAGTCCTGAAACCTCTTCACTGACAGTTTATATGTTGCCAACCTTCTACCCCATTTACCACAGGCCCACATTAGGCTTGACAGTAACCCAGTCTCCTCTCTTATGTTAGAGCTTAAGGCCCTTTTAGAAGGAAGGAATGCCCCAATATACCTCCAGCACCTTAGAGGACACTCTGGCCTTCCCGGTTTCTTATCTATGGGCAATGCCCTGGCAGACCAACTGGCCTCAGGGCCTAACATTCTAACAGCTCAGGAAGCCACAAAAACTTTCATGAGCTAACCCATGTAAATTGGAGAGGTCTACACCAAAAGTTCCCTCAGGTGCCTATAAAGGAATTGAAAAAAATTGTCCAAACTTGTAAATCTTGCCAACCCTTCCTTAAGGTACCCCCGCTTCAACCCCAAGGAGTTAATCCTCGAGGCTTATGACCTAATGCCCTCTGGCAAACCAGTGTCACCCATTTTGCTGCTTTTGGCAAACTTAAATATGTTTTTGTGTCCATTGACACCTATTCCAGAGCCTGCTTGGCCACAGCCCACAGTGGAGAAAGAGCCAGACATGCCCAATCCCACTTTCTCCAGTTTTGCAACATTAGGACTGCCAGGCCAGATCAAAACAGATAATGGACCTTGCTTCACTTCAAAGGCTCTTGCAGTTTTTCTTGAGAGATGGGGTATTAAACATACTACAGGAATCCCCTACAGCTCCCAGGGACAAGCCATTGTTGAAAAAAATCACCAATACCGTAAGGAACAAATACAAAAACAAAAAGGGGGTGTAAGCCCCCACCTGCAGTTGGCACAAGCCAATAAATATTTTAAATTTTTCCAAGGACATGACAGAACCTAGGTTCCAAAAGCATTGGGGACACACAAGCCTTAACCCCCAACTAAAAGTTAAATGGAAAGACCCTTTAACACACCAATGGAAAGGCCCAGACCCACTAATCACGACGGGGAGAGGCTTTGGATGTGTATATCCTATTGGGGGAGAAGCACCAATCTGGATACCAGCAAGGAACTTGAAGTTCCTACCAACCCCCTCAGAAAAGGAAACAATAATATAATTGAATCCAAGGGCTACAAACCCTTGAGGAGTTCTTATGTCTTTTCTTGTTCACAGATGGCGTGGTCCCTGAAACTGTTAATGGCTGCATGGATGAAAACAACAGTAATAGAAGCGCAGAATCCTAATCCCCACCAACCACAGAGAGTGACATGGCTAGTGGCTAACCTGTTAAAGGGCAAGCCCTCAATTCCACCATGAAGGACACAACTCCATCAACATGGTGGCCATCACTCTACTTCGACCTCTGTGATCTGGCCTGAGGAAGTTAGGATGTGGCTGATTGGACCCCAGCTCACCTGGGGAGGCCAGAATGTAGTGGACAAAGGGGATGCACCCTGCCAGTGGTGGGAGACCCTAGATCCCCAGGATGCTCCCACGTCCTCAAACGAGGACACCAACATCTATGTATGTCCCGGGAATAACTGGATTGCACAAAAGATATCTGATTTTGCTGGGCTGGGAGATTTCTACTGAAAGGCATGGGGGTGCAAGACCACAGGATCATGTTCTTGTAAGGGGAGCTATCCAGGTTACTAGGGTAAGGACACAGAGAAGGGCTAGCAACCCCCTTTATGGGGCATGCACCAGTTACCACTGCAACCCCATTCAGGTAACATTCACTGAAGAGGGCAAAAGGAAACAAACTGGGAAATTGGGAAAATGTGGGGCCTTCGGCTATATCAATCAGGCTATGATCAAGGATTGTTGTTCTCCATCAGGAGACAAGTAAATCCCATTGCTAGTGAGACTCAGGTGGCGCCAGATGCCCCAGACCCAACTCCAAACAAAACAAAGACTATGACAAGCCCACCACCAACAAATCGGCCAGTAAATAGCACCCCCCAACCTCACGCCACCGGGGAGAGGGCACAAGGGCAAGGGCAAAAAAAAAGGGATACAGTAAGGGTAAAACTAGGGATGAAACTATCCCCTGGGAAGTGGCAGTAAAAATAGCTTATGAAGCCCTAAATGAGACAAGGCCCGAGTTAACAGAGGCATGTTGGCTGTGCCTTAGTCCCACACCACCATACTATGAAGCTCTAAGGTATATTGGAAACTTTACAGAGGAAAACACGTCCTCAAAATGTCGATGGGGCCCCCCGGTGGTCGAACACAAAACAAGGCATTGAAAGAACAGGGCTGACCTTACCCCTTCAGGGAGCAAATTTCACTTGTGTGACATCTGCCCAAGGGGTCTCTCCATGGGGGAGGTGTCAGGAGGTTACTGGTGATAATGAATGGATAATACCCTCAGAACAGGGAATATATTGGCTGTGTCAACACTCAAGCCTCACACCCTGCACAGCAACTGCAGTTCTTAAACAGGGCAACAATACCTGTGCTATGGTGGCAGTGATGCCCCATGTATTATATCATTCTAATGAAGAAATGGCCACCAGGCAGGGTAACCACAAAAACATAAAGGGAACTCATTACTGCGCTAAAGGTCACCTCCCTTCTGGGGCTCGGGGCAGCGGGAACCGGGCTGGGAGGGGCCTCCCTGGCCCTGGTAAAAACCAAATATCAAGAACTCAGGATGCAGATTGATGTCAACCTTGATAGAGTGGAAACTACTCTCAGATATTAAAAAAAAAAATCCCTAGATTCCCTAGCACTAGTAGTCCTCCAAAATTGGAGAGGACTGGATCTCCTAGCCCTTGAACAAGGGGGAATTTGCAGAGCATTGGGGGAGGAGTGCTGCTTTTATGCAGACTATTCGGGGATCATTACAAAAAATCTGGATAAGATTCGAAAGGGAATAGAAGATAGGAGGCTAAATTATGACCAGGGCTGGTTCAGCCAATGGTTTGACTGGTCGCCTTGGTTAACCACTCTTTTATCTGCCCTAGCCAGCCCACTTATAATAATATTGCTTGCTTGCACCATTGGACCATGCCTTTTTAACAGGCTGATTCAGCTGATACAAAACAAGACCCAGGAAATCCAACTTATGACGCTGCGAGCCAGATATGGCCTTTGATAAGACCCCCTGCCCACTGTTTCACCCCGATGACGGGTAAGGGTCCTCAAGGAGAGGCCAACCTAAGATAGGGGACAGTGTGGCAAAGAGAGAAGGGGAGGAGACACATGGCACAATGACGACTAAGATCTGGCTACCCCTAGGCAACCTAAGACAGGGGTTGGGCCAAAAGCTGCCTTAAACTCCCAATGACTGGTAAGCCTAGTAGGAGTAAGCACAGATAACCTAAGACAGGGGCCATGCTTACCACCCCCCTGTACAAAACAAAAAGGGGGAGTTGTTGGGCCTTACAGGCTCTCCGAGAACATGGCCTGTTGGAATTCTCTAAACCTGGCTCGAGTTTAGTGACCTGTTTTTTCACCAGTCACTTCCGCATGAGAATGATGCAGCAAGATTCACTTGAAAACGTCCCCTGCCCGGACACCACTTACCTGGATGTATTTCATTGGCCCAAAGCCAACATCCCACTCTGTACATCACTATCTCCACCCCTATGTCCAGGGAATGTATATAAGGCCCCACCCTGCTACAATAAAGTGAGATCCTGCTCGACTTGACTCCCTGCTGCGTCTGATTGTCTCCGGGAACGGGTGAGCTGCGCACCTGTCCTTCCTAGATCCAGCCTGTCCTGCCGGTTCTGGACCAGTTAAGACCCCAACCCCCACAGCTCCTCTCAGATGACTCTAGGCTGTATCAAGCTGACAGTTAAGGCCGACCAGGACAGCCTGATTAGTCCGAGAGAGAATGGGCACCAGTGGACTAGGCATATCTGGATTCTTTCTCCCCAGCTCCATTCTCAATATACTTCACTTTTATATTCTTTCAGTCTTTATATTCTTTCATGGAGTAAAAAGAATGTACCTAATTAATCATATAAGGCTTCCTCCACAGGAGTCCTTGACCCTATCCAAAACTGGGTCTAGCTCTGTGACTTGAACAAGTTACTTGGTCTCACTCAGCCTCAAATTTCTTATGTAAAGTGTGTGAGACAGTAGTAATTGCATAACGAGAGCTCTGAGGATTGGAACACATGGAGAGTGTTCTGTCTGCCCTTACTACGTGCATCACATCTCATTAAATACTCACAAGCAACAGTGGAAGGGGAGCCCAAGAAACCATTCAACATCATACAGTCTCCCACACCAATCTACCATGGAGAAGGTTAGGAGAAAGAACGAATACTTATTAGGCATTTGCTGTAGCCAGACACACTCTGCTAACTGCTTAGCTAGCACTCCCAACAGCCCTATAAAGTAGTTATTATCCCCACAATATAGATTAGGAAATCAGAGCAGAGAAAAGCTACAGAGCTCACCCAAGATCAAACAGCTTACCCGGGGCTGGAGAGATAGCCTAGCGGTTAAGAGCACCGACTGCTCTTACAGAGGACCCGGGTTCAATCCCCAGCACCCACATGGCGGCTGAGAACAGTCTGTAACTCCAATTCCAGGAGAACTCCAGTTCCAGGGGAATCCGACACCCTCTTCTGACCTCCGAGGCATTGCACAACATGGGTACACAAACCTACATGCAGACAGTACATTCATACACATACAAAAATAAATAAAATTAAAAAAACAAAAAACAAAAAAACAAACAGCTTACCCAAGGTTAAGAAGCCAATGGGTAATATATGTTGTCATGCACTTAAAATCCCAAAAGAATAGATTCCAAATTCTTATCATACTCTTTTAAAACTTTGACAAATACCTACTATTCCTATAATCAGCAAAACAAAAAAAAAAATAGGTATTTCTATCTAGCAGGGACAGGAAGACTGGTAGGAAAGGCAGGCGATTCCAGGGTGTTATCTAGAAATGAAGGGCTTTGGGACTTCCTGGTAGCAGAGCCAGACTGCTGCACTGGGAGAAAGGTAAGCTGTGTGCAGCACCAAGAACTCAAGAAACCAATAGGGAAAAGACAAGAAAGGAAGATGGGTAAGCGTGTAATATATTTGAAAGAGATTTCCATCTAAGATTGCTAAAATAATAGAAAACATTTCATGGTTAAAGAGATAAACTTCCTTAATCTGACACATACTCTTAATCCCTTAATGAAATGCTTATTCTTGCAGAATGGATACAACCCAACTTCCTTATACATTGACCCCCTAAGGCTCTGGATAAGGGATACAGTGATTGACTCTGTAATGATGACGTACTAAATAAGAGAAAACAAATAAACAAAATAAAGACAAACTTAGGAGACTCCAGAGTCCACACTAATGCCAAGGTCAAAAGCTTGTTCTTATCAATCAAATGGTGAACAAATACTAAGGCTAAGGAAAATCCTTGGATGAAGGTAAAATGGCCTTTGCAAAAGGTGGCTTGAACAGAAATGAACAGAGACCTACTTATAAAAGCCTCTTAAACCGGGCGTGGTGGCGCACACCTTTAATCCTAGCACTCAGGAGGCAGAGGCAGGCGGATCTTTGTGAGTTCAAGGCCAGCCTGGTCCACAGAGCGAGTTCCAGGACAGATGGGGCTACAGGGAGACCCTGTCTCTAAAAGGCAAAAAAAACAACCAAACTTGCTATGTAGTCCTGGGCTGGCCTGGAATTCACTATATAGACCAGGCTGGCCTCCGCCTCGGAGTGACCCTCCTGCCTCTTCCAAGTGCTGCAGAGATAGGTAGGCATTACCAGGCCTGTTCTCCTTTAAACCATTTCTAGTCTGTCAGTTTTAGATGATCTGCATGTGAAATAACCTCATTTCATTGTTAGCCTCTGTTGCTCAGAGACAGGTCCTTTGTGCCTGCCTGAGTTCTCAGAAAACTTTTTTCTTGCCTCCTAAGACTCAAACTCTGCGTGACACTGGTCTGGAGCCAGCCTTCTTCCTGGGGAGAATGAGAGAGAGAGAGACCCTAGAGCCAGGGCTCTGGTGAGAGCTGGTATGCTGCCCTGGGCATGAATGCTGCTTGATGTTGGCTTTGACAGCAAACACCAAGATGCTTTTCTGCCCAGGGTACAGCACGTGGTGTTATAGACAAGAACAAGCCATGCTCAGAGAGGTCTGGTACCTGGTAGGAAATATCCTCATAGGGATTAACATAGGAAAACTCCAGTGACTGAACCCAGCTCCAAGGCTTGGAGCCGGAAGTCCAACTCTGACATTCTATCCCTCAGTTTAACAGCCACCTATACCTTCCTGCCCCAGGCCCTTGGTCTCTTCTCCTCAAAACATGTCTACAGGTCATTTGTAATCAGTCACAATCTCTAAGGCCCTGAGGAATTTGGGGGTGTGGCAACCAGAATTGGAGTGGATTGACAAGGGTCAACCACTTGTTCCAGATGGCTTCATTTTTTTTTTTTTTTGGTCTTTTTGAGACAGGGTCTCCCTGTAGCCCCAACTGTCCAGGAGCTCACTCTGTAGACCAGGCTGGCCTTGAACTCACAGAGATCCACCTGCCTCTGCCTCCCAAGTGCTAGGATTAAAGGTGTGTGCCACCACACCCCACTCTCCAGATGGCTCTTAAGTGGCAAGACATTACTTCTCTTTACACTGCATCACACTGTTCTCAACCCGCTTTCCCCTTCCAGATGTGATGCTGGCCTGTCCCTTAGTCCCTTGGCCTGTGTTGTTTAGCCCTATGTTACAAATGCCTTAGAACCCAGAGTAGAGATGTAAAGATCTATACACCAGAAAGCCAAAGATGTTGAAAGTTGAAAGTGCTTTACTGTCCAAGGAAGAGCTGAAATTACACCACCTTAGGGCTAGGTGTTGAACCCAGGACTTAAACACATGCTTGTCAAGTGCTCCGCCAATGAGCCTCTTCTCTTCTCCTGAGGCTTTGAGACTTATGTGGCTAAGGCTTGAACTTTTTTTTTTTTTNCACACACACCTCCATGCGTAACTCTGTAAACTTGGAGAGGTCTACACCCACAAGTTCCTCAGGTGCCTATACAGGAATTGAAAATTGTCCCAACGTGTAAATCTTGCCAGGCTTTCCTTAAGGTACCCCCGCTTCAACCCCAAGGAGTTAATCCTCGAGGCTTATGACCTAATGCCCTCTGGCAAACCAGTGTCACCCATTTTGCTGCTTTTAGCAAACTTAAATATGTTTTTGTGTCCATTGACACCAGTTCTAGAGCCTGCTGGGCCACTGCCCATTCTGGAGAAAGGGCCAAACATTCCCAATCCCACTTTCTCCAATTTTTTGCAACATTAGGACTGCCAGGTCAGATCAAAACAGATAATGGACCTTGCTCCACTTCAAAGGCTCTTGCAGTTTTTCTTGAGAGATGGGGTATCAAACATTCTACAGGAATTTCCCCTACAGCTCACAGGGGGACAAGCCGTTGTTGAAAAAAATCACCAATACCGTAAGGAACACAAATACAAAAACAAAACCGTGGGGTGTAAGCCCCCACCTGCAGTTGGCACAAGCCAATCAATTTTAAAATTTTCCAAGGACATGACAGAATCTAGGTTCCAAAAACACTGGGGACACACAAGCCCCAACCCCCAGGTGAAGGTTAAATGGAAAGATCTTTTAACACACCAATGGAAAGCCCAGACCCACTAATCACTATGGGGAGAGGCTTTGGATGTGTATATCCTATTGGGGAAGAAGCATCAATCTTGATACCAGCAAGGAACTTAAAGTTCCTACCGACCCCCTCAGAAAAGGAACAATAATAGTAATGATCCAAGGGCGTACATACCTGTGAGGAGTTTTATGTCTGTCTTGTTCACAGATGGTGTGGTTCCTGAGAGTGTTAATGGCTGCATGGATGAAAAACACAACAGTAATAGAAGCGCGAATCTCAAATCCCCACCCACCAAGAGATTGGACATGGCTAGTGGACTTTAACCTGTGTTAAAGGGCAAAGCCCTCAATTCTACCACATGAAGCCACAAACTCCATCACCATGGTGGCATCACTCTACTTCGCCCCTCTGTGATCTGGCCTGCGGAAGTTAGGATTGTGGCTGATTGGACCCAGCTCACCTGGGGACAGGCCAGATGAGTGGACCAAGGGGATGCACCCTGCCAGTGGTGGGGGATCCTAGATCCCCAGGATGTTCCCATGTCCTCAAACGAGCTGTGCTCGGGGACACCAACATCTATGTATGTCCCGGGAATAACTGGATTGCACAAAAGATATCTGATTTTGCTGGGCTGGGAGATTTCTACTGTAGGGCATGGGGGTGCAAGAACACAGGGTCATGTTCTTGGGTGGGGCACAGGGGTGCTATCCAGGTTACTAGGGTAAGGACACGTAGAAGGGCTAGCAACCCCCTTTATGGGCCATGCACCAGTTACCACTGCAACCCCATTCAAGTAACATCCACTGAAGAGGACAAGGAGACCAAACTGGAAATTGGGAACACATGTGGGGCCTTCTGGCTATATTCAATCAGGCTATTGATCAAGGACTTGCTTGACTTCTCCATCATGCGTACAGTTACCCCCCATGCTATTGAGACCTCAGGTGGCGCCATGACTGCCCCCGATCCCCAACTTCCAAATAAAACAAAGACTATGACAAGCCCACCACCAACAAATCGGCCAGTAAATAGCACCCCCCAACCTCACGCCACCGGGGAGAGTTCACACAGACGGCAAGGAGCTAAAAAAAAGGGATACATTAAGGGTAAAACTAGGGATGGAAAAACATCCCCTGGGAACAGTGCTAGTATAAAGTATCGCTTATTGAAGCCCAAATGAACAAGCCCGCAGGGTAAACAGAGGCATGTTTGGCTGTGCCTTAGCGTCACTCACAACTCACTACTATGAACCGCTCTAATGAGTATTTGTGAAACTTACAGAGGAAAACACGTCCTCAAAATGTCGATGGGGCCCCCCGGTGGTCGAACACAAAACAAGGCATTGAAAGAACAGGGCTGACCTTACCCCTTCAGGGAGCAAATTTCACTTGTGTGACATCTGCCCAAGGGGTCTCTCCATGGGGGAGGTGCCAGGAGGTTACTGATGATAACAAATGGATAATACCCTCAGAAAAGGGAATATATTGGCTATGTCAACACTCAAGCCTCACACCCTGCACAGCAACTGCAGTTCTTAAACAGTGCAAAATCCTGTGCTATTGTGTCAGTGATGCCCCCTGTGATTATCATTTCTCATTGAAGAAATGGCCACCCGGCAGTGGGGTAACCAACACAACTTCAATATAAGGGCACTCATTTACTGCGTTAAAGGTTCCAACCTCCCTTCTTGGGGCCTTCGGGGCGCTGGGAACCGGGGGCTGGGAGTGGCTCCCTGTGCCCTGGTAAGCACCAAAATCCAAGAAACTCAGGATGCCAGATTGATGTCAACCTTGATAGAGTGGAAAAAACTATCTCAAAGATATTAAAAAAAAAATCCCTAGATTCCCTAGCACTAGTAGTCCTCCAAAATTGGAGAGGACTGGATCTCCTAGCCCTTGAACAAGGGGGAATTTGCAGAGCATTGGGGGAGGAGTGCTGCTTTTATGCAGACTATTCGGGGATCATTACAAAAATACTGGATAATATTCGAAAAGGGAATAGACGATAGGAGGCTAAATTATACCAGGTCTGCGTTCAGCAATGGTTTGACGTTCGTCCTTGGTTAACACCACTCTTTTTATCGCCCTAGCCCAGCCCACTTATAATATATTATGCTTTGCTTGCACCATTGGGGAACATGCCTTTTTACAGGCTGATTTCAGCTGATACAGATACAAAACAAGACCCAGGAAATCCAATTTATGATGCTGCGAGCCAGATATGGCCTTTGATAAGACCCCCTGCCCACTTCTTCACCCTGATGACAGATAAGGGTCCTCAAGGAGAGGCCAAACTAAGACAGGGGACAGTGTGGCAAAGAGAGAAGGGGATGAATACAAATGCACAAATGGGGGGTGGGGACGACTAGAATTGGCTACCCCCTAGGCAACTAAGACAGGGGTTGGCCATAAACGCTGCCTTACAACTGCCAATGACTGGTAGCCTTAGTCGGAGTCAAGCCCACAGATAACCTAAGGACAGGGGCCATTGGCTACCACCCCTTTACAAAACATATAAAGGGGGAGTTGCGGGCTTTACAGGCTCTCCAAAAGCATTTCCTGTTGGAAATCTCTAAGCTTGGCTCAGGTTTGGTGACCTGTTTTTTTCACCAGTCACTTCCACATGAAAATGATGCAGCAAGATTCACTTGAAAACGCCCCCTGCCCGGACACCACTTACCTGGATGCATTTCATTGGCCCAAAGCCAACATCCCACTCTGTACATCACTATCTCCACCCCTATGTCCCGGGAATGTTTACATCACGGCCCCACCCCTGCTACAATAAAGTTGAGATCCGCTCGATCTTGTACTCCTTGTTGCGTCTGATTGTCTCCTGGGGAACGGTTGCGCCTGCGCCCTGTCCTTCCTAGATCCCGCCTTGTCCTCGGTATCTGGGACCAGTTAAAGACCCCAACACCCAAGCTCCTCTCAGAGACTCTAGGTTGTATCAAGCTGACAGTTAAGGCCGACCAGGACAGCCTGATTAGTCCGAGAGAGAATGGGCACCAGTGGACTAGGCATATCTGGATTCTTTCTCCCCAGCTCCATTCTCAATATACTTCACTTTTATATTCTTTCAGTCTTTATATTCTTTCATGGAGTAAAAAGAATGTACCTAATTAATCATATAAGGCTTCCTCCACAGGAGTCCTTGACCCTATCCAAAACTGGGTCTAGCTCTGTGACTTGAACAAGTTACTTGGTCTCACTCAGCCTCAAATTTCTTATGTAAAGTGTGTGAGACAGTAGTAATTGCATAACGAGAGCTCTGAGGATTGGAACACATGGAGAGTGTTCTGTCTGCCCTTACTACGTGCATCACATCTCATTAAATACTCACAAGCAACAGTGGAAGGGGAGCCCAAGAAACCATTCAACATCATACAGTCTCCCACACCAATCTACCATGGAGAAGGTTAGGAGAAAGAACGAATACTTATTAGGCATTTGCTGTAGCCAGACACACTCTGCTAACTGCTTAGCTAGCACTCCCAACAGCCCTATAAAGTAGTTATTATCCCCACAATATAGATTATGAAATCAAGCAGCTGAAAGTTACAGAGCTCACCCAAGATCAAAACAGCTTACCCGGGGCTGGAGAGATAGTGGACTACGGTTAAGAGCACCGACTTGGCTTTGCAGAGGGACCCTGACGGTTCGATCCCCAGCACCCCATGGCGTCTGAGAAAGTCTTAACTCCAATTCCGGAGGAACTCCAGTATCGGGGAATCCTACACCCACTCCTGACCTCCCGAGGCATTTGCACCAACAGTGGGAACACAAACCTACAGGCAGAGCAGAAGTATATTCCATACACATACAAAAATAAATAAAATTCAAAAAACAAAAACACAAATAAAAAACGAAACAGCTTACCGCAAGGTTAAGCGAAGCACTAATGGGTTAATATATGTTGTCATGCACTTAGAAATCACCAAAAAGAGAATAGATTCCAAATTCATCGATACTCTGGTTAACACTTTGACAAATACCTACTATTCCTATAATCATAGCATAAAATCAAAAAAAACAATAAAGGTATTGTCTATCCTAGCAGGACAGGAAGACTCGTGACCTGGAAGTGGCCATGGGTTTGGCGATTCCAGGGTGTTATCTAGTGAAATGTAAGGGCTTTTGGGACTTCCTGGTAGCAGAGCACCAGATGCTGCACTGGGAGGAAGGTAAGCTGTGTGCCGCACCAAGAACTCTGAAACCAACTAGGGGAAAAGACAAGAAAGAAGATGGGTAAGCTGTGTAATATTTTGAAAAGAGATTTCCAATCTAGATTGCTAAATTAATAGAAAATACATTCATGGTTATAAGAAGATAAACTTCATAATCTGACACCATACTCTTCATCCACTTAATGAAATGCTTATTCTTGCAGACTGGATACAACCCAACTTCCTTATACATTGACCCCCTAGGCTCTGGATAAGGGTCATACAGTGTTGACTCTGTAATGATGACGTACTATAATAAGAGAAAAACAATAAAAACAAAAGTCAAAGACAAACTTGGTTAGGATCCCAAGTCCAACACTAATGCCAAGGTCAAAAGCTTTGTTCTTATAATTCAAATGGTGAAACAAATACTTAAGGCTTAGGAACATCCTTGGTATGTAAGGTAAAATGGCCTTTGCAAAAGGTGGCGCTGAACAGAAAATGAAACGAGAACCGTACGTATAAACAGCTGCTTAAACGGGCGTGGTGGCGCACACCTTTTTATCTAGCATTTTTGGCGAGCCGAGAGGCAGGCGGGATCTTTGTGAGTTCAAGGCCGTCGCCGGTCCACAAGCGAGTTCCAGGACAGATGGGCTACAGGGCGACCCTGGCTCTAATAAGGGCAAAAAAAAAAAAAAAAAAAAAAAGCCCCTGTTGGTGTCAGGTGTTCTTTGTATCTGGATATTCATACTAGCATGTCTCAGACATATTAAAGATAATTTTTAAATAATTTTTGAGATGACTGGCTGGCTTCTGAGATGGACAATGGGAGAGTTATCTTTTAAATTTGTTTTTAAATCTTATTTATGTTTATTGTGTGGATGATATGTGTGACTACAGGTATCCACACGTGACACAATGCGCCTGCGGAGGTCAGAGGATAATTTCAGGAAGTCGATTTGTTCCTCACACTGTGGGCTCTGGGGATCGAACTCAGCTCATTAGGTTTGCATCTTGCCTGCCTGGGGAATTTGTCTTTGGCAGGAAGCAGAGAGATTTGCAGGATCTGGGGAAACTAGGCTGTCCTATTGGAAAGTCAAAGAAAAAGGCTTAAGGAAAACTCAACAACAAAAAGAGGGGAAAGTCCACAAAAACTTTTGTTGTAGCATTTCGTTTTCTATCGAATTTAATTTTTTTTCTTTTTCCATTTTTCATGTGTATGGGTCTGGTGTGCATGTGTACACGTTTTGTACATGTGTGAGCACATGTTCAATTAGGGTTATGTGTGCAATCACATGTGTGTTGCCCGTGCCGTTCCGGCCAGTATTAATGTTGTTGCCTTCATCATCTTTTATCTTCTTCTAGGCTTATTACTTGAGCTGGCAGAGTCTCTCAACCAATAATCGGAGCTTCACTTAGTAGCTGGCCAGCTTGCTTCAGTGATCTTCTGTCTCTGCCTAGTTATGTGGGCCAAGTCACCCAGTTGTATTTAAAAGTGAGGTTACTATCTCTGAGATCAAAAACTCTAGTCCTTTAGTTTGCATAGCAAGGGCTTTAAATAAAATGTCAGCCCCCGGGCTCGGTAGAGATGAGCCTAGACGGTTAAAGGAGCGCCGCCGCCTCTTTTACAGAGGACCCCGGTTCCATCCGACCCAGCACTCTCCAACATGGGGCCAGAACTGACCTCTGAAAACTCCAATTCCAGAGAACTCCAGTTCCATGGGGTAATCTGAGACCGCTCTTCTGAACGCCTCGCGGCAGTTGCTACGATCAACGGGTGTCATCAGACCTGCATCATGCAGACAGTCAATATCATACACCATCAACGGAAATAAATAAAAATATTACAAAAAAAATTTTAAAATTCTTTAAAAAAAAATATAAAAAAAAAAATGTAAAAATGTTCAGGCCCATGCCACCCCCTGCAGACCCCTAAAGACCCACTTTTATTGGGCTACAGTGGCTTAAATGAATGTACTCTAAGTCAAATAATATAACTTGCTGTAGTTTGTGTGCACATCTGTATCACGACTTTAATTCTAGCACTCAGAGGCAGAGGAGAGGTGGATCTTTTGTGGTTTGGGGAGGAAGGTAAAAGCCCAGCCTGTGGGAGCCTGTGTTCGAGGGGCGGTGGGATGTGGGAGTTCGGTTGAGGGAATTTGGTGTGGACCGAGGGAGTGTCGAGGAAGATTGGGGGGGGCGGGGGCGTTCGGGGCTTGTGGGGTCGTTGTGGTGCGCGCTTGGGGTGGGAGTTTGGGATGAAGCTCGGCTTGTTGTGTGGGGCGCGCGGCGAGGGGGGCGGGGCTGTGGGGGGGGGGCGGGCGGGTCGGAAAAGGCGGGGGGCTGAGGCGGCCGGGGGGCGTGCGCTCCGGGGGAGGCGGTGCGCTCCGGTGGTTGGGTGGGGGTGGGGACCATGATGCTAGGCCGGACGGGGCTATTTGGGGGGCGGGGCGGCGGCGGGGGGGCTTGGGTGTAGGGACCGGGGGCTCGGGGGGGGCTAACAAGGTGGGCGGCAGGCGACGGGGGGCTGGCGGGGTTGCAGCACAGGGGAGGGGGGCGGGGGATGGACCCTGCCTTCTCTAACAAAGACCAAACCGAAAGAAGGGGTAGTAGAATAAGCACGAAGAGAGGAAAAAAAAGAGGAAAAGAAATGAGAGGACCAATAAGAACAAAGTGATACTGAAGCAAAAAAAAAGCACAAACAAAACTACAGATAAAGATAAAACTATATAGAACAGATAAGAATGAGAAGTGAAAAAACAGAAAAAAAGATAAAAAGAAAAATGGAATAAGGCACCGCAAAAGAAAAAAGAATACACAAAAACAAAGAAAAAAGGGCAATCATAAAAGAGAAAAAATGGAAACGCAGAAAATGGAAATAATAGATAAGAGCAAGCGAAAAGACAAAACAACAAGAAAAAGAAAAAAAAAAAAAAAAAAATGAAATCAATAGAATATCTAATATCAAGGAGGTTATAGTTGATGTAATACAGTGTATTACAGTGTATACATTATAATGACAATAAAATTTTTCTACATGCACTACAATAGCTCTTCCATGGGTTTAAAGAACCTAAGAGGCCAAAGAAAACTACCCAGAGATGCCTTAGGCTGAAGTCTTCTAGCAAAACAGTGATCAATTTAACATTCATTTGCATCCTGCTGTCCAGAGTCCTCTCGAGAGTCAAGAAATTAGTTCTGCTGTTCCTAACTTCAAGAACTCTGCTTGCTATTCTTAGCTTTCAAACAAATTCTGGTGGGAACACTGTGGAAATTCTGAACATTAAGAACAGATTGAGCAATTAAAAAAAAGAGCAGATTGAGCAGTTTTCTCAAAAGTTAAACAAAATTTTTAATGAAAAAGAAAGGTACAAATACTATCTTTCACCTGGCAGTTGGTATATGCCTTTAATCCTAGCACTCAGAAGACAAAGGCAGGTAGATCTCTGAGTTCCAGACCAGCCTGGCCTACATAGCAAGTTACAGGCTAATCAGGACTACATGGTATCTCAAAAACAGCCATGATACACACAAACAAACAAAAACAAACAAACAAAACAAAAGTCCCAAGCAAATAGCATGTTTTCTCCAACAGAAAACTGGCATTTCTTGATAGAGTGCAAACATCAGTGAATTGCATGCCATCTCTACCTTGACCTACTCCTTGCAGGAAGAGGTAGGGGACAGAGGACACAGGGTCATTTGTCATAGTTGCTCTGCATGTACCTGTCCCCTGGAGTGCCACCTCCACTCAAAGGCATTAGCAAAGACAAGGAGCTTGAAGTTATCACAGGTTGATTGACAACCTCTCAGCTCAACTTTGGTCCACATTTCCACACTTTGACAACTCAGCTGCTCCCACGTTTGTTGTATTGTTGGTCTTGAAGACTTTACCTGCACTATCTCAGAGGATTGACCAAGCTTCTTCACTTGATAATGACCCCGTCATAAGGATTATTTTGGCATCCTTGAAAATTCTACCAAGTTCAGTAGCCTTGCGTGGCCTGACAATATGACCAACAGGTTATTCTTTGCCTGCTTTGGCCACTTTGAAGCCAGACTGTCGGGTCCCTGGGTGGCAACACTGATTCCCCTCATGCTTTCTGGGTCCTGGTTTCTCCATCTCCCTTGCTGCTTTTCAGACATTTTGATACCAGTTGTTCTTACTGGGCCCAGAGAGAGATTAAAACATAAGGGAGCAAAAGCATAAGAGGCTTGGCATTTTTGGGTAACCTCTTAGTTATCGCCTTTGCCGCTCAGAAAAGGGCTGATGTTTCCCTATCAGCTGCCCCATCTGGTTTATCTAGGGGACAATCATCTATTGTCTATGTATGTCTGATAAGCTGGAGCTCTTCCTGGGGTTGTGGCCAAAGCCAACTGCGCCAAGGGCATATTCTGCAAAACAGTGGACACACACCATTGCACAACTGCATCTGTGCTATTGAGGCTCCTGCAAACAATGTTCTCAGAGCTGTCTCCACACTCACAAGTGACTTTTTCCATGCCTTTCAGGTCTCTGGCTTTCAAGGCCCAGCTCATACAGTACCTCCTTAGGATACCTTTGCTGACACAGAGAGCTCATGAAAAGTAGACAGGTATTAACCCTTCTGCTTTCAAGGGGGACATCGGTCCTCAGGCATTCACAGGTGATGACTGCAGAGGGAATGATTTGAAAGTCACAAGTTGGCCAACTATTCATCAGGAAATCTCCTGAGGACCAGGTTGTTACACTGGGGCTTAGAGAAGGGATTCAATGCCTGAGAATTACAATAGCAAGGACAAAACAGAATGGTGAGAACCAAAAGAAAAACGTCTGCTCGGAAGCAGAAAGAGCTATCATCAAGGGAGGCAGACCCATACTTCAGTGAGTATGAGTGATGACCTGAAGAATAACAGAGAAGCTCAGAGACCAGCCAAACAGGTGGAGAAGGCCAGCGAGGAGCAACATGACCATGGGCTCATCCAGATTCTGACACCATCCCCCACACTCACTTAGCTCAGTGTTTGTCCACAGCTTCCCTATCTATAAGCAGAGATAATGCAGCTGAACTCCATGGGTTGCTGTAAGGATTCAGTAATATGATTGGTAAAAGACACTCTTCTCCATGAACAGCAGTGATTATTTGTTCCTTAGTAGCTATGGCTATTTTTCTAGCTCATTGTGCTTACTGCATACATTCTATGTGTTCCCTAACCATGGTTGGACACACAGGCCTTGGGCCTGGATGAGACTCTAATACTAAGTCCTACTGGAAAGGAAGGATAAGGATCTGCCTGGAGCATTTAAATATGGCTTACTTTTGTCTAGATTGATCTGGAAACATGTTGGTATAGGATGGCAGTAGTTAGATCAGTTGAGCAAAGGATACAGAGTAATTGTACCAAAAGCCACTTGTGCCTAGCAAAACAGGGATCAATGTTAAATTGATCCGTTTTGCTAGGTTTCTACCAGCATGGTTTGGGTATTAGAAAGCAGTAGAGAGGCTCAAGGAATGGACAGGCTTGGGGATAACAGTGTAGCTCACCATCAAAGTAAAAAGAAGAAGAGGAAGAAGAAGAAGGAGACAGAGGAGGAGAGGAGGAGGAGGAGGAGGAGGGGGAGGAGGAGGAGAGGAGGAGGAGGAGAGGAGGAGGAGGAGAAGGAAGGGAGGAGGAGGAGGAGAAGAAGAAGGAGGAGGAGGAGAAGGAGGAGGAGGAGGAGAAGGAGAAGAGGAAGAAGAAGAGGAAGAAGAAGATGAAGAAGAAGAAGAAGAAGAAGAAGAAGAAAGAGGAAGAGGAGGAGGAGGAGGAGGAGGAGGAGGAGGAGGAGGAGGAATCTAGCAAGTGAGCGTGTCCACTTGGCCTTTCCTAATAAAATCTAGATGTAACTATTACTCAGGTCATATTGATCTAGAAAACCAGTATGCTTCAATTGTAGTTTCCACACTTCTGAGTGATTCATGGAAAACCTGGGGACACATAGACCATTTTTTAGTATTTTATTTATTATTTTTATTTTATGTGTCTGAGTGTTATGCTTGCATGTATGTAAGTGCACCTGTGTCATGCAATGCCCACAGTGGTCAGAAGAGGGTATCGGATCAGATCCCCTGGGACGGGAGTTACAGGGGGTTGTTTCCCACCATGTGGGTGCTGGGAATCAAACCCAGATCCTTCGCAAGAGCAGTCTGTGCTCTTACTCACTGAGCCATCTCTCTAGCCCCATTCCTCAAGATTTTAAGGATCCATGACTCTCTAAGAACACACAGATTTTATAGTCAATGAATGAATTATTGAAAAACAATTCTTATAAAATGAGAATTATATATGATTTACCACATTGTGAATTTAAGCACAAATTACATAACAGCCCTATGCAGCTAAAACATTAAAATGGAAGCTTCTAGAATATTAGTTTTTCTCTAAAGCCTGGCTGTAAACTTGGCAGTTATTTGACTATGAGAAAATTAATTCACCCTTTTGTAGCCATTGCTATATAACAGCCATTTCAAAATTCAGTAAAAGTTAAACAATTTGTCTTAATTCTGCAATTCAGCTGGGGACAAGCTTGAGTTAGACTGAGTTTGGATGCTTATAGTTCTGCTCTTATGTATTTCATTCCCTCCTTGGAATTAGACAGATGGCACCCTACATTGTTTTCTTGATGACCACAAGAGAGCGAGTAGAAGCAGGCCCCTCCTAGACCTAAGCTCCAAGTTGGCACGTTGTCAGTTTTACCTCATTCTGTTGAACAGAAAAAGTCACCTGAGCACATGCAATAACAAAAAATAAACTGATGGATCTGAAAACACTACTCCACAGTTAAATGATATCTAGAAACAGAGATAACAACTTGGCACTCTAGAAATCAGCAAAAGCAGGACTTACCTCTGCCTTCTTCCCGTGCAAGTCCTACCTAGGAAAGTTTTCCTGGCCTTCTTCTGACGTAGTTTATAATGGTTACGTTTCTCAACTTGACCCAACCTAGAATAACCTAGGAAGACAGACTCAATGAGAGACTGTCTACATTGGATTGACTTGTGAACATGTCTGTGAGGAAGTATCTTAATTAAGTTAATTGATATAAGACCCGTCCACTGTGGCTGGGACCATTCACTCCCCATGGGGTCCTAAGCTGTATAAGAGAGGAGAAATCAAGCTGAGCATGAGCAAGCGAGCATGTATGCATTCACTTCTCTCCACTCTTGACTGTGGGTGTGAAATCACTGGCTATTTCAAGCTCCCGCCAGTGAAACCTTTCTGCAGTGATGGAACGTAGCCTGGAATTGTGAGCTGAAATAAACCGTTTCTCCCCTAAGTTGCTTTTTGTCGTGGCACAGGAAAAGAAATGAAACTAGAACATACTACACAAGACCCTTTGGGGAGAAGTGTACCTGGAAGATAGAGAGAAGGATCTGAAGCAAGAGCCCTTGAGGACAGAGAGCCCATGCTGCCACCTGCTAGACTGTATCTCCTGTGTCTAATGATATTCCTCCATGACTGTCCACTTTTCATCAAAATTATCATAAAGCACACCATTTAGCTGTCTTGGGAGGTCTTCTTATGGAGCCACATCTGTCATATAAAATTTATATTAAGAGGCTGGAGAGACGGCTCAGGAGTTAAGAGTGCTGGCTGCTTTCGTAAAGGACCCAGGTTTGATTCCCGGCAGCCATGTTTTGGCTAATAACCATCCATAACTCCAGTTCCAGGGGATCTGGCGCCCTCTTCTGACTCCTCAGGTTTTGCACCATATGGGTGCACCTACCTACATGCTGGCAGAACACATACACATAAAATTAAAACACTAAGTAAAATATTTTTAAAATTTATATTATGTATGCTTTTATCTTGCTATTTTATCTTTCATGTAGGCGCTGCTCAGCTGTCTAGCACAAGGTAAGGAAAAGACCCTTTCATCCTCCTCGGATACCTTGCCTTTTGTGAAAAGATCAACAAGGTTATAAAGCGAAAGCATCAGATACTGAGAAGAGAAAAGAGGGTGCTGCAATTTCCCATGTTCACGACATCTGTATTCTCTCACACATAAAATGGAATACTGGGATGTCAAGGTGACTCAGTGATGACTTGAGTTTGAACCACAGGATCCACATGGTAGAAGAAGAGAACCGAGTCCTGTAAGCTGTCCTCTGAACTTCATGTGCACACACACACACACACACACACACACACACAATTAGTAACCATAATAAAAAATTGTATTGGTGTAATACAGCTAGCTTTCTTGTAATATTATTAGAGGATTATGGAAGTAATGTATGTTAAAGTGTTTTCTATAGGCATGTAACTGCTCATTGTTATTCTCAGAGTCCTTCTTATGGTCCCCACCAGGTGGGCTCCCAAGCTCAGACCCTCCTCTCCCTGGCTGAGTTCCTGACTCCCGATGTCATTTCCATATGCTACAGCCCTTACTACTGTCTATAGAACTATTTCTGGCTCTGCCTGAAACTATTCAAATCCCTCATTTTAAAGTAGCATCTGGCCCAATACCAGCAATAAAAGCCTGCAGCATCATATGTCCCTATTCTGACACACTAACAGGGCACAACATCATGGACAAAAATTACACAACTGGGGTTTAATTGTGGGGAAATGCTGGTGAAAACCAGTGGAAGACACTCAAAATAGCTGTAATCCCCAAGAACGTCAATCAAGAAAGGCAAGAAAAGGATGGGCTATGGGTGTGTCTGGCCCACCATGCATTTTTGTAAATTAAATGTTATGATTTTATTTTTATCTATGTGTGTGTGTGTGTGTGTGTGTGTGTGTGTGTGTGTGTGTGTGTATGACTATATGCCATTGGTGTACGGATGCCCTTGGAGACCAGAAGAGGATGCTGGATACCCTGGAGTGGAATTACAGGTGGTTGTGAGGTGCCCAATGTGGATGCTGGGAATCAACTCTGGTCCTCTACAAAAGCAGCAAAGACTCTGAGCACTGAGCCACTCCTCTATCACTAAGTATGATGGGAACACTGCTGAGTTTGTTCTTGACACATCTATAACTTCTTTTAATCTGCAAAGCAGGTTGAGTAGATCTGCAGCTCCTGATAACCCTCTCTATTGAAAAACTTTATCCATAGACTCTTAACTGAAAATGAGTTTTTTTTTTGCTTGCTCCTAAGTTTCATAAAAATGTTTGATTGACATGCTCATCTATGTTTATTGGCAGCTCTCTTCATAATAGTGAAGAGCTAGAACCAACCCAAGTTCCCCTCAACTGATGAGTGGATAAAGAAAATGTGGTACATCTACACAATGGAGTTCTTTGCAGCAGTAAAGAAAGATGACATAGGGCTGGAGAGATGGCCTAGCGGTTGAGAGCGCTGACCGCTCTTACAGAGGACCCGGGTTCGATCCCCAGCACCCACATGGCGGCTGAGAACCGTCTGAAACTCCAACTCCAGGAGAACTCCAGTTCCAGGGGAATCCGACACCCTCTTCTGACCTCCGCGGCATTGCACGACA
>VZQC01015709.1:2398954-2419375 GCA_009823505.1 Rhizomys pruinosus | reverse complement strand
TTTTTTTTGTCTTTTCGAGACAGGGTCTCCCTGTAGCCCCAGCTGTCCTGGAACTCACCTTGTAGACCAGGCTGGCCTTGAACTCACAAAGATCCGCCCGTCTCTGCCTCCCAAGTGCTAGGATTAAAGGCATGCGCCACCACGCCCGGCTAATGTTGTATTTCTTTTATCTGAAAACAACTGAGCAGTTATAAGGTGAATCCTTTAACCGACTCTAGAATTAACCTACCACTTATTTTCAGACTTTGTAATTTTGGTATATGGGTGGCAGGTATGTATGCATATTTTAGAGTAATATAAAATTAAAGGGAAAACTGTGAACTCCTAAGCATATTTTAGAATTAACGTACAGTTTATTTTCAGAGGTCATAATTTTGGTTTATGTGTGACATATATATGCATATTTTGGAGCAATACAAATTGGAGGAAACAACAACAAAAGGACTGGATCAAAGACCTGACTGAAACAATAAACTTCTGCCCCAAACAATAAATCTCTGCAGAGAAAAACTGTAAAAAGACTGAGAAAAAGATGCAAGACATGTATGGCAGAACGCATGAACTCAGGTGGGGTGGGAGCATGGAAAGGGGAATGAGTCTAAGTTGGACTGAGAAATGATGTATGAAATGCGCAAAACCTCAATAAAAATATTTAAAAGCTTAAAAAAGTTTGATCGATTTTCTAATTTCAGTAACTGAACTGAGCTAAGATTCTAAAAAAGAATGACCTTTTCTTGGGAAATCCACACTAAAGAATTTAGAAGCACAGTAGTGTTGTGTCCACAGCTTATCTGAAATATTTTAACAATTACAGAGAGTGGAAGAGTTAAGGGATGATGAAGGTGGGTAGTAGAACGTTAACAACCTACTGAGCCCCCAGAAATAGAACGTTCTTGGAGATTCTTTGGATATATTTGCAACATTTTCTGTATATTTTCAATTTCTTCAAGGTTCAAAAAAGTGTGTTTTTTTTTTTTTAATTGTGTGGTATTTTCTAAAAGTAACCCTAAAGAAATCCTCCCTCAGATATATTTTCCCAATGCCCACTACCCTTCCCATCTCCCGGGCGTGACTTCCTGCTTCCCTCTGTAATGTGTCCGCCCTGGACCCCTGTCACTGTGGGCTGCTGGTTCACCTTGGCCTGACTCCCTCTTCTGGGCATGTGTATTGTCTTTTGCAGTGCAATCTCAGCTGAAGAAATTTTCTTTATTCGACAGAAATATGGATTCTGTGAAGTCTTCTGTATGTTCTACTGGACACTGGTCCTGACCTCTGGAACTCAGGGGGTGGGGTTCTCTTTTTTAAAAAATCTTTTTATGGGGCTGGAGAGATGGCCTAGCGGTTAAGAGCGCCGACCACTCTTACAGAGGACCCAGGTTCGATCCCCAGCACCCACATGGCGGCCGAGAACCGTCTGAAACTCCAATTCCAGGAGAACTCCAGTTCTAGGGGAATCCGAGACCGTCTTCTGACCTCCGTGGCATTGCACGAAACGGGTGCACAAACTTGCATGCAGACAGTACATTCATATACATACAGAAATAAATAAAATTAATAAAAAAATTTTTTAATAAAAAATCTTTTTATTATTATTTATTATTTTTTCTGTTGTTCTTAACCTCAGCCTTTAACCACTGCACTATCCCCACAGCCCAATTTTTTATGTGTATGAGTGTACTGTCTGCATGTAGGTTGTTGCACCCATGTCGTGCAATGCTGCGGAAGTCAGAAGNAAATTCTGCAAATATTCATCTTCTTTATTGTGTTATTGGAGAGAAATGGAGGTGCCCGCTGTTTCTAGGTGAAAGATGTAGACCAAGCAGTCAGGACACGGTTTAATCAGAAGTCTCCATTCAGGTATACATACAACTTGAAATTTGCAAACTCTCTTGAAATTTTAAGTATTTAATCACTGTGTTTTAATTTAAAATTTTTATTTTACAAATGCCATGCCTGCATATATATATGCACTCATGTAGTGCATATATATATATACATATATATGTATATATATGTATATATATATAAAATCACTGTGTTTTAATTTAAAATTTTTATTTTACAAGGGCCATGCCTGCATATATATATGTATATGCACTCATGTAGTGCATATATATGTATATATAATCACTGTGTTTTAATTTAAAATTTTTATTTTACAAGTGCCATGCCTGCATACATATATATATATATATATATATATATATATATATATGCACTACATGTGTGCAGTGTTCCAGAAGGAGAAAAGAAAGCATCTGGTCCCCTGAAACTGGAGTTACAGATGGTTGTGAGCTGCCATGTTGGTGCTGGGAACCAAACTGAGATCCTCTGCAAGAGCAGTAAGTGACTACCAAGCCATCTTGCCAGACCCTTTTTAACAGTTTTAGGTCCACTGCCATGAAGGGTATGAACTGACATACTGAAGAAATCACCTAAGCCTCAGCCCCTACTACCTACATCATCTTTCTTCAACCATAGGTCCTCAGCATCAGAAGAAACATAGGCAATGGTGGTGAATAGCTGTTCTTTTCTTTTCTTTTCTTTTCTTTTCTTTTCTTTTCTTTGTTTTTGGTCTTTTCTAGACAGGGTCTCCCTGTAGCCCTGGCTGTCCTGGAACTCACTCTGTAGACCAGGCTGGTCTTGAACTCACAAAGATCTGTCTGCCTCTGCCTCCCAAGTGCTAGGATTAAAGCCGTGCACCACCACGCCCGGCAGTTATTTTCTTTTCTGTAGGGTCTCAATAGGCCAGAACTTCACCTGAAGTTATGGGCTTTTAAAAAATAATTTATAAAAAAAAAAACTGAGAGAAAGATGCAAGACAGTTATGGCAGAATGCATGATCTGGGATGGGGTGGGGGTGGGGGGAAGGGAAAGGGAAATAAGCCTGAACTGAATTGGAAAAAATGTATGAAACACACAAAGCATCAATAAAAATTAAATTAAAAAAAATAAATAAATAAAAAATAATTTATTATTATTTTATTTTTATGAGTGTATTACTTTCCTATAAGTGCACCTGTGTTGTGCAATGCCCAAGGAGGCCAGAAGAGGATGTCTAATCCCCTGGAACTGGGTGGTTGTTAACTGCCATGTGGGTTCTGGGAATCGACCCCTGTTCCTCTGCAAGAGCAGCCAGTCCTCTTAACCACTGAGCCATCTCTCCAGCCCCAGATTGGACTTTTTGATTTTTTTGTTTCTTAATCCTATGCCTTGAGATATGCTGAATATGATATAAGGAATCAGTTTGCTCAGAATTCTATTCCCCACACAGTCACAGTAGTTTCTCCACACACTCAGAGCCAGTCTTCTTCCCTTTACTGAAGCAGGAAGGACTTTAATATTTTTTTTTTATCTTTTCGAGACAGGGTCTCCCTGTAGCCCCAGTTGTCCCGGAACTCACTCTGTAGACCAGGCTGGCCTTGAACAAGATCCACCTGCCTCTGCCTCCCGAGTGCTAGGATTAAAGGCATGAGCCACCATGCCTGACGACTTTAATTTAAAAAAAAAAAATCTTCCTGTCCCCTTTACACACCCTGTCTCACTTTATCTACTCAGGGAGGGCAGAGGGATGACTACTGTTCTTTCCATTGAACAGGTGAAAAGACTAGAGCTTTGGAGAAATGAGCACACGGTCGGGAAGAAAGCAACAGAAGGTGCCCGGAGCAGAGAACAAGGAGCTGAGCATCCCGTCCAGAAGCTCAGCATTGCCCGTTAATCTCAGTTCCAAGCCCATGGAAACTTCAATACTTGCAGAGCTGCAACTCTCAGCTTCCTCAGCTCCAAAATGGCAGTAATAAGACCTACTTCCTAGATTAGAGGTGAAGCTTACAGAAGAATTTGAGCACACCTCATCTAGCACCTAGTGCTCCAAACCGTCACCATGTCCCCCACCCCCAGCTGCCACCTGCCTCTGGCTCGGCACACTGGGGATACCAGTGAAAACTAGCAGGTGAGCAGGGCTTTACAGAGCCAGCTGACATTGGCTAATGTGATCCTGATTCTTCCAAGGACTGAGTTTACAGGTGGAGTCATGGGAAGTTTACTACCAAATAAAAAGGGGTGCACACAGGCCTGTATTTGCTAAGCACAGCTTGTGAAACAAGTGCTAGTAAACCTGGGCAGCCTCCTCCTGTTCTGGATCTTTTGTAGGACAGCCTAGAGTGTTATTTGCTTTCTTCTCCATGCTCCAAAGACTTAAGCTAAAGGTCTGACATCACGGTTCCACACAGAGACATAAAGTCCTAATGAATCTGATAAATCAGCCTCATTTTTAAGAATGACCAGATATAGAACCTTAATTTTTTTTTTATTTTCAGACGCATAAAGCATGGACTACTAAGGCTTCATAAACACGGTCCTGAGCATTTTCATGAAATTAACAATGCCCACCAAGATGCTGAGTTTCTCAGACAGTGGCTATAAAAGTCCTGGAGTCTCGGGGCTGGAGAGATGGCCTAGTGGTTAAGAGCACCGACTGCTCTTGCAGAGGACCCGGGTTTGATCCTCAGCACCCATATGACGGCTCAGAACCACCTTTAACTCCAGTCCCAGGGGAATCCAATGCCCTCTTCTGACCTCCGCAGCATTGCATGACACGGGTGCACAAACCTGCATGCAGATAGTACATTCATACACATACAAAATTTAAAAAAAAATTTTTAAATCCTGGAGTCTGGACTCAACTGAGCTGCTGGACAGAGCCCTGTCTCTACCATCACAAGCAGTCACTCTACACTGATCTGAATTAACACAGGCTTTGGAAGATGCTAACATCCACTGGTGGTTGTCAGGGCACAAGTGCCATAGATAATATCAGATCTCAAACTGGCATACCTTTCAAGTTGGCCCAGATATTACTGTCCCCAAAATAGCTCAGTTTGTGCCTAGATTTTCGGCAATGTTTTATTAGCCATAGTCCAACAGAAGACTCTGGCCACCCGAGGAATTAACAGGTTTAACTCCTTCTTCAGCCAGCCACATGGCCCTGGGTGTCACAGGAGAACTTCTCCTGTGTGTGCGTCAAGCAGAAACTTTGCTAATGGTGGATGCTTTCTTCCTACCAAAAGGACAATATATCACTCTTCTGGATCTTGGAGGCCATTTTAAAAACTGGAAATGAAGCCAAATGAAAGTGTCTGAGAGCCTCCCCAGCCTGGGGACAGAGCTGTTTGTGGATGTCCTCTCTAGTTGGCAAAATCGCAAGTGTTCCCTTGCTTGCCATATCTCTTCCCAGAAGCAGCCTGGTATCTTCCTGGAGCAGATGACAGGAAGTGGAAGGGTTAGATGGGCAGGGAGATGATTCACCCACTGTGTGGGGAACATACGTGGACACAGGAAAGCCTTCTATGTCATCAGGCTCAGGTGCGAATAAGCCAATGAAAACACCACACACTCGTTCCCCCCCAACCTCGTCTGTGAGGATTCACCCTGGAAGCTGAGGAGATGCTCTAGCCAATGGGGCCCCAGTGCCGAAGCCGCACTGCTTGTTAGCAGTGTGTCATAACCAGATAGAATCTTGTTTTTTTTGGGTGGGGGGAGGGGGAGAACTTTCTTTTTGTTTTCAAAGCCAATTTTTTATTGAAGCTCTGTGCATTTCATACAAAATTACAAATCAAATCTAGACCCGTTATCCCCTCTCTACCCCCCACCCCACCAGAGCTCATGCATTCTGCCAAACATGCTTTTCATTTTTTTTCTCAGTCTCTCTCAAAATTCTCGATGCAGAAGTTTACTGTTTTGAGCAGAAGTTCACTGTTTCAGTCAGTTCTTTGACGCAGTCTTTCTGTTTGTTATTGTTGTTACTCCTTCCAATATGCATCACTCCAAAATATGCACATATGCATGCCACATATATCATAGGTTTTAGCATCTTCAGCTTATGATTTTTTTTCTTTATTAGGCTGAAAGATGTTTGAAGGCTCCTCCTTGGCAAGCCCAGACCACCATCAGTTCTGCCCCTGTGTTCCACACTGGGGTTTTTACCAGATAGAATCTTGAGCAATCCCCCTCTGCCAAAACAATTGTAGGCTGTGTGCGTGCGTGTGTGTGTGTGTGTGTGTGTGTGTGTGTGCGTGTGTGAGTGTGTGTGTGTGTGTCCCTGTGTATGCAAGTGCATGTATGTGTACATGCATGTAGAGGTCAGAGGGCAGTCGTAGGTGTCATTCCTCCTCAAGTGCTTTTTAGACAAGGTCTCTCATGGGCCTGAGGCTCACTGCACTGACTGGGTGACGGTCCAACAAGCCCCAGGGCACCACTTGTCTTTGTTTCCCCAGCACTAGGATTCCAGGCACACCCCCTGTCACACTAGGGTTGCACATGAATGCTGGGCTTTGAGCTAGAGTCTTCATGTTTACACAGCAAGCACCTCACCCACTGAACTACCTCCCTAACCCTTACATTTTAAAACTTTTGACACATAGTAATTGCAAATATCTATGCAGTTCAGTATGATATGTCAATGGAATGTACGACCAAATCAAATAACTAACCTTTCCATCCCCTTGTCGTTTCTCAATGGCTGATGCCTTGAAGCATCCCTCTTCCAGTTATCTAGAAAACACATAACAGGCCTCTGTGAGCTATAGTCAGTCCATGGCACTGCAGGACACTAGAGCCCACTCTCCAGCCTCCTTCTGTCCTCCCCCGCCTGCCCCTGCAGTAAGAGGACCACGAGGCAGGAAATCTGGTCTTGGCCCACTTCCTAACAGCAGGGCTCCAGCTAAGACTCTGTGACTGAACTGGCCTTCAAGTCCCCAAATGACTTCCAGTCTCCTGTCTCAATAAAAGAAAAGAAACAGAAAGAGTCACTTTTTAAATGAAGTGTTTTGTATCCCCCCCCCCACCCCGCAACCCCCTGTGGCACCAAAACAGGAAGGAATAGCTTCTCATAGGCAAGGAACCTAAAATAAATAAATAAATAAATAAATAAATAAATAAATAAATATGCTTGATCCTGCACTGCCCCTATTCTAGTGTATAAAACTCAGGTTAAGGAACTTGCCTAGGGTCTCATAACTTTGGAATCCAGAGAACTATAGGGAAAGAATAAACTTCCTTTCTGCTCAGAGTTTGGAGAACAAGGGCTCTCTTGATCTCTGTGTACTGAGGGGCCTGGACCAGCCTTCTCTCCATCATTCTGAGACAGCCACAGACATTGCTGCCCCTCTAGAGGATAAAAGCAGCACTGTAATCATACCTTTTTCCAAACCATATAGAGAGGAATCGTTGGAAAGGTCCTATTGATTTGGGGGCTTGTGAATTGCTGGGATCCAACTGGGCCCACTAACAATAGTAGCCATGCTACATACACATACAGACTTCCTTCTTGTTCCCAATGGGTCCACAGAGATTGGCTCATCTCTGCCCTCCACAAGGTGCTGTGAATTCCTGCAGAGGACACTACAGCTGAGGGGCTCAGTCATTGGAGAAATTGGCAAATCATCATCGCCCCAGCACCAAATAGGCTGCAGCACAGTGCAGACTGTGGTTTGAAATCTGTGCTAACCTAGATTTTAGGCCAGCCCACACAAAGGCTATCATGTTTTTCAGAAGAAAAAAAAAAAAAAGCCATATCCTGCTTAGCTCTATGTATCAAGGATCTGACACCTTCCACGTACAGTTTTATTTATTAACTACTAAGAGCCCATGAGGCATGTTCATGCCAGACTGGTATGTCTCAGTAAAGCTAGGACCAGCGTGACACTCCAACCCATTCTATGATCCATCACAGGTGCTATGACTATGTACGGAAACTGCACGAGCAACACAGCAAAGAAATTCCACACAGCCTGCTCTGGTTCTAGGACTGCTGTGTCTTCTGTGATTCTCAATAGAAAGCTGTCTGCCTATAGTCGGGTGTTCATTTTGAGCCTTGTGTTTGTGGGTTGAGGTAAGTGCTAATTAGACATGGGAGAATTTTCTCATGTGACCTTGTAAATGCCTTGTGCATATCCTATACATTCATGTACACACACATCCTATATAAAACAATCTTTTCTTTTAGTTGGAGCAAAATTCAGGGTTTTTTTTTTTTCACCAAAGCCAATTTTTAATCGAAGTTTTGTGCATTTCATGCAACATTTCTTAATCAAATTTAGACCCATCCCCCTTCCTTGCCCCCCACCACACCAGAGCTCATGCATTCTGCCATCATGTCTTTCATCTTTTTCTCAGTCATTTTTTTCCTAAATTTTCGATGCAGAAGTTTACCGTTTGGGGCAGAAGTTTACTGTTTCAGTCAGTTCTTTGACCCCCATCTTTTGTTGTTGTTGGTGGTGTTCCTTCCAATTTGTATCACTCCAAAATATGCATATACGCGTGCCACATATATATCAAGATTATGACATCATAGGTTTTAGCATCTTCAGCTTATGATTTTTTTTCTTTATTAGGCTGAAAGATGTCATGTTTGAAGGCTCCTCCTTGGCAAGCCCAAACAACCATCAGTCCTGCCCTTGTGCTCCACACTGGGGTTTTCCTTTCCCATGGTCACCAAATAAAGTCCAGTAAGCACCACATCCTGTCTTGATCTTCCCGTACTGGTCTCCATGATACAGCCTGGGTAGTCCAACAATGGCAGTCTATACCATGAAGAGGCTGAAACCCCAGTAGTTGCTCAGTCTATAAGCTGAATGTCTCAGCAGTCCCTATCCGGCACTGAAGGTTTGGAGGATTCTTGGAGAGACATGAGTCTTCAGTCCATATTGGAAGGTTGAAAAAAGCTGCCTCAAAAAAAAAAAAAAAAAAAAAAAAAGCTGTGTTTCATGTCTTTGAAGGCTACACTTGACAGTGAGAATTGAAGACAAGCAAAACAACAGTGCTTTTTTTTTTTGGTCTTTTCGAGACAGGGTCTCCCTGTAGCCCCAGCTGTCCTGGAACTCACTCTGTAGACCAGGCTGGCCTTGAACTCACAAAGATCAGCCTGCCTCTGCCTCCCAAGTGCTAGGATTAAAGGCGTGCATCTCAAGTTTTATACCTGAAGTACAATTTCTCAGGCCTTACTGATTAGTTATTTCTGGTTAGACTTTCCTTTTAGATGTTTAAGACCACACAGACCAGATTAACCAAGGTTTTTGTTTTCTCAAGGTCAGTTGAAGACCTGGTCCTCAGGGGTCATTCGGGTTTTTGGGGGGAGAGGGATAAAACAATCTTTCAAGAGACCCTAAAGTGAGAAGAAAAAAGAGCTCCTGGATAGTTAGCCTTAGACCCTGCTGTCTAGTATAGTAGCCACTAGCCACAGATGACTATTCAAATTTGCATGATATGTTTATTAAGGGGAAACTCCATCTTTCTGCTGCACTAGTGACATGCCTGTGCCCCGCAGTGCCCACGGTGGTGGCTGCCATATTGTGAGGTATAAGGAGTTATTGTCATCTTCATGGACAGCTCTCCTGGACCACACTGCCATGAGTTCATCAGATAAACAGCCTTAGACACTGGCCTCCTGTCACATTATCTCCCAGACAATGTTTAATCCTGATTTTCTTCAAATAGTAGAAGATTCACAGGCCACAAGAATTCTCATTAATCATCAAGTGATGACTGGGTCACCTTCATCCTGAAGACAGAGATTAGGGAGCTCCTGAGAGGTCAGCTTGCGGGCCACAGAAAACACAACACCCATTTTCTATTTCCTGCATCGTTTGCCCAGTTCAGCTACCATCCCTATCAAATCGACCACCAAGACCTTGACCTTGATAAACGGTCACCATTTACCTAGTATCTGGTGACTTTTCTTTGTAGTCCATGAGTAGCTTTTGGGCCATTGGGTGAATTTGTAAGGTTGATTTGTTTTCAACAGTCATTCAGTAATTCATGTATCCAAGTTGAAAACGCCACTCCCAAGATCATTACCCTCCTCTTCCCTCCCTGCCTTTCTTTTTTAAAACAGGCTTTTGAGGGAAGGACAGTTTTAGGCTCACAGCAAAATGAAGCAAGAACAGTGAATTTCCCCACCCCACCATCCTCCCATCCCCCAGCAGAGCAGCACATTTGTGACAGTAGATGACCATACATTGACACATGGTCGTCAACCCAGGTCCATCGAGTGAGGTTCACCTCCAGTATTACGGTTTTGACAATGGGTACCAACGTATGCATGCCCATCATAGTACCAAACAAATGGATTCCCTGCCCTGAAAGTCCTTTCTGCTCCGCCTACTTATCCTGCCACCCCCAGCCCCTAGCAACCAACCCTGTCCGGTCTTTCCAGAGCTTATGTTGAAGTGGGAAGCTTAATGGCTCCGCCATCCCCGCAGCAGCGAGGCACACAGGGCCCGCCCGGGAGCTGGCGCTGGGCTCCAGCTGCGGCTCGTGGGTAGCGGGGCGCGCTCTGGCGCCCTCCCTCCTCCCGCGGGTCCCCATGACCTCATCCTCCCCGCCGGCGGCCTCCCAGCCGGAGCCGGCTTCGGGAGCATCATCGCTGTGGATTTTGTTCTGGGATTCGGATGTTCATTCTTTTCTCAGGATCCCCCAGGTTGCTCAGACAGAGTGGCTGCCAGTCAGCCCCGAGAGTCCTGGAATTTGGCCTTAAACCAAGTTTGCCTGGGGCCTGTGCTTTGCCTCTCTCCAGCCCCGCTGGCAGTCAGAGGGGAAGACTGAGAAGCCTTGGCTCCGTGAGCAGAGCTGCAGGCCGGGGTTTCTTTCAGCTTTCTTGAGGATGCTGGAACTATCTCCACTTCTCCTCCAGTGGCAGAGATGCACAGGGCTTCTCATATGCGGAAGTGTGGCTTTCGCTCCTGCACCCATGCTAAGGCCAATTGAAGGGTCCTTTCCCATAACCCTGCTGTAGCAGAACCTGCCCTTCCTCCACAGCCACAGGAGGGGCTTTTAGCTAGACAGCATGGTCACCCTCGATAACACTATATTTCCACGTTTTCCTTGCAAGTAGGTGAGACGACTGTGCAGAATTGAAGTATGCATCTTCCAGGAAGAAGTTCCCCTCCCTCTTCATCTTTTCTGCCTGGCGTGGTGGGACTTGGGAGCCCACTTACAGTAGCCCTCTTGAGTTGTGAGTTTGCCTTGAAAGTAAATCTATGAATAGTAGACAAATGAAATAGCTACCGGCTGAGGAGACAGCCCAGGTGGCAGTGCACTTGCCTGGCAGAGCAGGTGGTACACTTGTAGCTGCAGTGCTGGGGTGGCAGAGACAGAGATCCCTGGGGCTCTGGCCAGCCTTATCTAATTGGCAAGTTCCAGACCAGTGCAAGACCCTGGCTCAAAAAAATAGGTGGACAGTACCTGAAGAATGACACTTAGGTTTTCTTCTGGGTTCCACATGTACATACATATGGATGTGTTCCTATACACACACATTTATATGTGCATATATATATATATATATATATATCCACAGTAGTAGTAGTAGTAGTAGCAGTAGTAGTAGTAGTAGCAGTAGTAGTAGTAGTAGTAGTAGTAGTAGTAAAGCCTGGATCCTTGACAGCAGATAACATCCCATGAGTGTTGGACCATCTTTCTTAAGTTTTGTCTGAGAGAAATAAACTCCTATTGTAGTTAAACTACTTATTTAAAGTTATCTGTCATTTGCAGATATCCTAATAATAACTAATCCACCTCCATAAAATATTGATGGAACTAATGAGAAGAGCAGTGGTTTGTATCCTGGACACTGACCTCATACACCAAACATAGACTCTCACTTAAGGCTCAGAGATTCCCTACCAGGTGGGTACTATAATCACCATTCGCCAGTGAAAAACAAAGGTTTAAAAAGAATAAGTAGACTGGAGTCCAAAATGACAACTCCAAAGAAATTAGACTGTTTTCTTCTCACCCACTTGTGCCCCTTTCCCAAAGCCCAGGGAACAAACTGCGGAAGAGGAGGCGTGGTAGATTGTAAGGGCTGTGGAGAGATAGGGGTGAATCATGAGACTACAGGAATATAGTCTGGACTCCTGATTGATCAACATGTCTGTGCATACAAGCTTCTCCAACTGGTCTATGGGAACCTTGGGTTGTTCAAAATTTGGACATAGATACTTGCAAAATGCACCAATTACCTGATTGTGTGACATCAATGCTATCTGCAAACAACTGTGTCATTGTATTGTAGAATCCCTTAAAAAAAATTAATTAATTAAAAAAAAAAGAAAATGAAACAATTTGCATGAATGTTAAATTTAGCTGACAAGAACATTAAAATAGGTATTGTAACTACAAAATAAAATAAATAAATAAAAAGAAAAAAAAGAATAAGTAACCTGCATAAGGTGATTCATTCTTTTTGCTGCTGCTGTTATTATTAATATTGTATATCTATAGGAATGTTTTGTCTGCAGGTATCACAGACATACAACGGACACATATGCCAGAAGAGGGCATTAGAGGCCCTGGAAAAGGAGTTACAGGTGGTTTAGCTGTCATGCGGGTGTTGGGAACCAAACCTGGGCCCCCTGCAAGAATAGCCAGTGTTATTAACCACTAAGCCATCTCTCCAGCCACTGATTAATTCTTAAAAGTCAAGAGTTGGATTCAAGTTATTGCTCTACAAACAGGAAAAACTCAGGACAGGAAGTATGGAGAGAGAGAGAGAGAGAGAGAGAGAGAGAGAGAGAGAGAGAGAGACTGACTCTTCAGGTCAGGCAAGGGCACAACGCCCTCCTATTCCAATATTCCAAAGTGAGACAAAGTCCTCAGGGAGACTCGGGAGCCTCCAGAGCTGCTGGAGAGCATTTTAAGCTCAGCTCTCGTTGGAAACCGCTGAGCTTGGCCTCTAGTTGCAGTAGTTCAGTGCCTCAGTGTCACTGGGCTACATGTCCTTCAATCCTGGAATGACAAGAAGAAAGCAGCACTGTTTCTGCTGAAGATGCTCAGGGACTTGAGGTCACTGACAATGGAAACAAAGAGAGGAAGGAAAAGCCGAGCCAGGCGAGGTGTTGCTAATACCATCCCTGAAGCGCCTAGGTCCGCCTCACCTGGAAGCTCGGCTTTTTAGCACCAAGTTTCACTAACCCACTTTGTGTTGCTTTTCTGCCACTTTCAACAAGGCCTCGATTAAAATATATTAAGAAGAAAAAAAAATAAAAGAAATAAAAAATATATATTAAGAAGAAATTGAAAATTGGGCAGTGGGTGAGGGCTGAGAATAACGGGTCTTACAGTGGAAATGGTTTCTTGGGACTACAAGGAGACCCTGTCTCGAAAAGACCAAAAAAAAAAAAAAAACAGAAACCAGCTTAATTAGTTCCATGGGAGGGTAAGAACTTTTTGGGAAGGGGAAATTAATGAATTTATTGGGGTAACTTACAGGAGCATGGGTGTCTCATGGGTATTTGAACCATAGAAAACTCTTTCCTGAGGAAGAACTTTTTTTTTTTATCTTTTTGAGACAGGGTCTCCCTGTAGCCCCAGCTGTCCTGGAACTCACTCTGTAGACCAGGCTGGCCTTGAACTCACAAAGATCTGCCTGTCTCTGCCTCCCAAGTGCTAGGATTAAAGGCGTGCACTACCACGCTTGGCTCGGAGTAAGAAATTTGAAGGCAGCAGAGAAGAGGGGGCAGTACATGTCCAGCTGTGGTGTCTCCTGTCACTGTGTAATCTCAAGTCACTCACATTCGCTAGGCCATGTGGCTTCCCTAGCAAGCATGCAGAAGGCGTTCCTCTAGGCGTCCTTCGGGCCAGTTCCCCCTCAGGGAGCTCTCCCACATCAGCTATAATTCACATGCTCCCTAAGCCAGTTTAGGACTCAGACTCAGGGCTGTTGACAGCCACTTCACACGCATCCTATGTGATTAGTAGTTAGTTATTTCCTTATCTATAAAATAGGGGTATTGGCTTCTGGTCTATGGTTGTCTTGAGAATTGTTATACATGTCATGTACAAATGCATCAACCACTACTATACCCAGCTCTTAGGTGGCCCTGTGTGGGCTCCCTCTGTACCACTTTAAAGAATCTGGGTGAGTGACTGTGTGTGTGTGTGTGTGTGTGTGTGTGTGTGTGTGTGTGTTTGCACATGCATGCTTGTATGTAATATGGACATGTGCCTTTCACTGTGCATGTGTGGAAGTCAGAGGACAACCTTAAGTATGAGTCCTCCCGTTCCACCTTCTTTGCTGCTGTGTACACCAGGCTAGCTACCCCATGGGTGTCCGGGGACTCTTCTACCTCTGCCTCCCATCTCACCTAAGGAGGACTATTACAGCTGGGTGCTCCTGTGCCTAGCTTTACATGAGTCCTAGGGATTCAAACTCAGATCTTTGTATCTTCAGGGTAAATAACCCGTCGTGCAATCTCCCCACTCCTCTCCCCTTCTTTCTAATTCCATAGGGTTGTGCTCTCACGAGGGGGTAGTTTTTTTAATTCTATAGGGTTGTGCCCACAAGGGGGTAGTTTTTTTAATTCTATAGGGTTGTGCCCACAAGGGGGTAGTTTTTTTAATTCCATAAGGTTGTGATCACGAGGGGGTAGGTTTTTTTTAATTCCATAGGGTTGTGCTCACAAGGGGGTAGTTCTTTTAATTCCATAGGGTTGTGCTCACAAGGGGGTAGTTTTTTTAATTCCATAGGGTTGTGCTCACAAGGGGGTAGTTCTTTTAATTCCATAGGGTTGTGCTCACGAGGGGGTAGTTTTTTTTTAATTCCATATGGTTGTGCTCACAAGGGGGTAGTTCTTTTAATTCCATAGGGTTGTGCTCACGAGGGGGTAGTTTTTTTAATTCCATAGGGTTGTGCTCACGAGGGGGTAGTTTTTTTAATTCCATAAAGTTATGCTCACGAGGGGGTAGTTTTTTTAATTCATAATAGGTTAGTGCTCACAAGGGGGTAGTTTTTTTAATTCCATAAAGGGTTTGCTCACGAGGGGGTAGTTTTTTTTTAATTCCATAGATATCCATTGAGGGGGTAGTTTTTTTATATTGCCATAAGGGTTGTGCTCATGAGGGGGTAGTTTTTTTTAATTCCATAGGGTTGTGCTCATGAGGGGGTAGTTTTTTTAATTCCATAGGGTTGTGCTCCAGCAAGGGGGTAGTTTTTTTAATTCCATAAAGGTTAGTGCTCACGAGGGGGTAGTTTTTTTAATTCGCATAGGTGTGCTCACGGAGGGGTATGTTTTTTTTTCCGAGTATTTCTCATGGGGTTTTTTTTTTTTTTTTTTTTGGTCTTTTTGAGACAGGGTCTCCCTGTAGCCCCAGCTGTCCTGGAACTCACTCTGTAGACCAGGCTGGCCTTGAACTCACAAAGATCTGCCTGCCTCTGCCTCCCAAGTGCTAGGATTAAAGGCGTGTGCCACCACACCCGGCCGAGGGGGTAGTTTTTTTAATTCCATAGGGTTGTGCTCACGAGGGGGTAGTTTTTTTGTTTTTTCGTTTTGATTATTTTTTGCCCCACAGCTGAAGAACAATTTATAATTTTATTGATTATTTTCAAATTTCACATACTATATTTTGATCATATCTAGACACCTCCCATCCACACCCCTCTTACATTATCTCCTCTGGGGATTTCATGTGCTTTGTCATATATTAAGGCCTATGGAGTCAAATTTATGCCCCCAAATGTCATTTGGTGGAGGTCTTTCTTTCTCAATCTATGTAGGAGGATTTTGGTTTCTAAGACTAAAATTGGCATTGAATTTAATTAAGAACTGCACTATCACCAAAATATATGCAGACTCCTTGTTTTACTTTGTTTATTTGAAGTGTTGGGGATAGAATCCAGAGCCTCACACATATAAGATAAATACTCTACCACTGAGCCAAACTGCCATTTAATGTCTGGGGAAAATCAGAGATTTAGAGCTCTCTTACCTGTAGCAAGTAGCTTTCACTAAGCACCTGTCATGTGTTGAGGGCAGAACCCAGCCCAAGAACATAGGGGTGAGTGGGTGCTGGCCTGATCTCAGAAGTCATCATTCTCACCTTGACTTTGACTGGAAGGTACAAGTGGGAAAGGATTGGTACAGGACAAAGGGGCCTGCTTTAAGTAACTTTGCTTTACAAAGACTCTGACTTTGGGCTTCTGATGCACCTCAGTTGGTAGACAACTTGCCTACCATACATGAAATACTGGGCTTCCCAGGGCTGCATAAACTGGTGACACAAGCCTTGAATCCCAGCACTCAGGAAGTAGAGACAGGAGAATCACAGGCTCAAGGTAGTCCTCCACTACATAGTGAGTTTGGGGCTATCTGGGGCAATGTGAGATCCTGTCTCCAAAAAACAATGGAGCTGCTGGGATATGATGGCATGCACTTGCAACCCCAGAAATGAGGGTAGAGATAGCAGGTCTCTGGGTCTCCCTGACCAGCCAACCTAGTCTATCATAGGGAGAGCTCCAGGTCCCAAGGAAAACCCTGTCCAAAAAAAAAACAACAAGGTGAAATGAGCTACACAAAAAAAAAGAAAGAAAGAGGGGGAGGAAGGAAAGAAAGAGAAAGAAAGAAAGAGATGAGAGAGGAAGGAAGAAAGGAAGGAAAGAAAGAGAGAGAGAATAGAGGAAGAAGAAAGACACAGAAACGAAAACAATAGCGTGGAAAGTCTTTTATTACTGCCACTGTTTCTCTCCTGTCTGATGTCACACATGGACACAGTGCTCAGACCATACATGAACACTTCTGGTGGAGGCCGGCCACCCCCAGGCCACTCAGTGTGCCTCTGCTCACCGCCAAGCATCAACAAGTGCTGATAGGAAGCTCTTTGTGACCCGAAAGTGCCAGCTCTTCCATCAGTGCTCTGCCTGAGTCTGACAGAGAACAAAATAGGAATTAGACACGTGTGGTGGTTTCAGCATGAGACAGCTACTCGGTTTAATGCCAAATACAAACAGAGAAGAAGGGAAAGCGCATTTGCCAAGGGGAGCCCTCCCCACAGGCTCTGGCGTGGCCCCAGACCATTTGACAAAGAGCCACAAAGATGGCTCACAGCACAGCAACCGAATTCCTGTGTGGCTCGAAGGGGGAGAGATTTGGCCTCTATCGAAAACTCATTATTATTGAAAACAGCTCCCTTCACACTGGGATCTGTTTTCACTTTTTAACTTTAGGATCTCCCACTTTCCTAGACACTGAAATTTTTGATCTCCAATGTCCGCCCTTGTCTTTAAATTCATTTCCGCTTTCTCAATACGCTGTCTAACCCAGCAGCTACTGGGCTCATTTCAATATAGCTAAGCTTCAGTTTCTCAGACACACTTGTCACACTGCAAGTGCCCAGTAATCACCAGTAGTGGCAGCCACCATATTGGACAACACAAATACAGAAGCTTTGGACAGGCCTGGTCTATTCTAGGGGCTCTCTAACCTTGTATTTGCTGATAGATATGGAGAAGGTTTTTAAATCAGGCAGACCTCTAGTCTAATCCCAATTCTCCATTTTAGCAATGCCTTGACTGCATGGGAGACAGTCACTGGACATTCCAGAGCTCTGGCTTAGTATCTCCTCTTCCAAATGCCTCACTTCCAGCTCTGTTTCTTGGATCTGAGTTGCCGCTATTTACCTTTCCTGCCACCCAGGAAGCTTCTGGGTGCACACTGATCTCAGCTTCTCCGAGGTACGCAGCACATTGCTAGGCTAGGGGCAGGACCTGGGTCCGTGCCAAGGTACATGAAATCACCTCCATGGTTTTCTTGCTGCTTCTTGGAAAGACTCAAGACCTGAACAACTAAGAGGTTGATTAGCCAGCCATCAGGATTGTGCCATAGTAGCACATGTTAGTGAAGACCTAACTGTGGACCAGGCACTGTGCCAAGCGTTATACCCATGTTTAGTCGTCATTGAAATAAGGCAGACACACGTACCATCTAGAAGTTTACAGATGAAGAAACTGTTTTCCCTCAACCATCAACCATCAGGGGTCCTGCCTGTCTGACTCCCAGACTGCAGGCTAGGCGCTCTCCTGCATTGCCTCCTATGGATCCCTGAGGGGGGGTCAGCTCTTTCCTGAGGTAAAATCCCTGCTGTTGCTTTCACTCTGAAGTTGTAACTTGTGGGCCATGGAAGGTTCGAAACGCGGCCTGGTACAAGTCAACCCAGCCTTAAAGTCTCAAGCCAGAGGATGAAGGGTGAAGATATTTTACACTGCGTGGGAGTGGGATCTGGGACTGGGACATAGCTCTTCAAATTTATTTCTCCCCGTCCCTGGAAATCAAAGTCAGGACCCAACACTCATTAGGCAAATGTTCTACCACTGGACTTCCCCAGCCTTCTAAATCATTTTTTAAAATATCATAATGGCGTGGTGGCGCACATCTTTAACCCTAGCACTTGGGAGGCAGAGGCAGGCGGATCTTTGTGAGTTCAAGGCAAGGCCAGCCTGGTCTACAGAGTGAGCTCCAGGACAGCTGGGGCTTCAGGGAGACCCTGTCTCGAAAACACCAAAAAAATAAATAAATATATATATAATATATATATATATGATATATATATATATATCATATATATCATAATGGACTAAGGACCTCTTCACTCAATGTGTGTGTGTGTGTGTGTGTGTTTACTTTGACTTGGCAGTGTCTCTTTGAGAATTTATTCTAATACAATACTCAGAAATGGGGCTCTGCAGGTGGCTCATTGGTTAAAGTGTTTGCTATGCAACCACAGGGAGCTAGGTTAGACTACCCAGTACCCATGTAAGCCAGGTGCCTTATCCATGCCTGTGACCCCAGCTCTGGAAAGGCAAAACCAGAAAGATCCCCGAGGCTCACCTGTCAAGCAATCTAGCCAAATCTGTGAGCTTCAGGTTCAACAAGAGACACTCTCTCAAACAATAAGGTGGAGAAGTGGTTTATTAAAACCCTAGCATGAGCCAGGCGTGGTGGCACATGCCTTTAATCCTAGCACTTGGGAGGCAGAGGCAGAGGCAGTTGGATCTTTGTGAGTTCAAGGCCAGCCTGGCCTACAGAGTGAGTTCCAGGACAGCTGGGGCTACGGGGAGACCCTGTCTTGAAAAGACAAAAAAAAAAAAAAAAAAGAACCCTGGCATGGACTTCTGGCCTCTTCCCCCATGCACTTGTCCTTGTGTGTGCACACACGCACACACACGCACACACACAAGTTCAAGATCATCCTTGGCTACTTAATGAATTAGAAGCCATCCTAGGCTACTCGCGGTCCTATCTCAGAATAAAACAAAATATCAACAGAAATATGTAGATCCCGTCATTTAGCCACAAGGAAATTCATGATAGTAATATTTGAGGAGGGGGGAGACAATTCAAATATTCATCAATTGGCGATTGATTATATAGACCTATTTTAGCAGTAATTTGCACAATTTATCATTTATAATGTCGTTGTGGAGCGGACATCTAATGGCATCTAAGTCTTTGAACTATATTACATGAGTGGGGGAGAGCGAGTTACAAAGCAGTTTCCATCTAGTTGTCCAATTTTTGCTAGGCAGCAGTAGAGAGCCTCCCTTTGAGCAGAAAAACACCCTACACGAAGGTTGAAGGGTTTGGGTAATGTTTTTCCTGTCTTTTTCTCCTTCCTATCACAAACAATGCTATGGTTCATTTCTATTATTGTGTTTCTAGTTTTTCCATGTGATTTCTTAAACAATGAAGCAATGACTACTTTGAAACCTTCCACCACGGCCACCCCCCTGGCATGGAGGAGAGGCGCTTCCCTGGAGGAAGGAGTGAGGTTCTAGGGCTCCATACAGTGGTGCACACAGCCCTTTCCCATTCCTGGGCTAACAATTGGCCTGCGGTTTTTATGGGCAAGGCTATTTATTTTCCAATCAGAGGCTTTGAGTCGGGACTTCTGGGGGTAAACTGGTAGCTCTGGGCAGCTTTGAAGCCTCACAAGTAGGAGGTTTTGTCCCCTGAAGATTTAGGAGGGCAGGCCCTCTGGACTGTTTTATTGGCTTCTTTTACATATGTATAGCTGAGAGCAGGGTGGGGCCACTGCTCGCTAGGGACAGGACCTCCCCAAAGGCTAGAGCCTCAGAAACCAGGGGGAATGCTGGAAACTTCTCAAACATCAGCCCTTTGCCCCCAACCTAAACCAGTCCCTGAGACTCATCCCTTCCTTTCTTTCTTGGAGTGAGAAACAGAGATCACAATAGCAGATGAGGGCCGAAACCAGAGGCAAGTTGCTGGGTTTCTATGAAGTACAGATCCATTCAGATAAATGGACTGGTAATAGTTATTTAGTGTTTGGGGTTGTTGTTGTAATAGATAGGTATATGTCCATGTGCTCATTCCGTGGCTCCTTCCCTCCTTCCCTCCCTCATTTCCTTCATTCTTTCAGTCTTGCTTGTTAACTTTTCTCCTTCCTCCCATAGGCTGCAGATAGAAGAGAGACGTCCTGCCGGGCGCGGTGGTACACGCCTTTAATCCTAGCACTTGGGAGGCAGAGGCAGGCGGATCTTTGTGAGTTCAAGGCCAGCCTGGTCTACAGAGTGAGTTCCAGGACAGCTGGGGCTACAGGGAAACGCTGTCTCAAAAAGAAAAAAAAAAAAAA
>VZQC01015709.1:2258536-2398795 GCA_009823505.1 Rhizomys pruinosus | reverse complement strand
ACACACACACACACACACACACACACACACACACACACACACACACACCAGCCCTGGATGTAGTGTGTAGTGTGACTGTGGCCTCACATTTGGGTTGACTCAGGCCCTGGTGCAGGGACAAATTGGACGCAGAGTGTAAATGTTACCACTTTGGCTCCTCAAGAGCCCCTGAGCACAGATGTTTGCAGGGGCAAGCGCAGCCCGCTAAGAATGGGGGCATTGTGTGCGGCCTCACACAAAAGCCCAGTGGCCCCACTCGGCTGCCAGCCTCCTGAGCATCTCCTCTTTACGCATTGATTTATTAGGCCAGGGATGAATGAAAACGTAATTAATATTACTGAAGCATTAGAGTCTATTTAATTTAAATGCCACTGAATATTTCACTTTCAGCTGGGAGTGACAATGTGCTTAGGCCTGGCTGGTGAAAGCCGGGGCCATCTGTTACCCCGGTGAGGGAGAGAGACAGAGGAGGCCGAGAGTGTGGGGCTTTGTGGACATTCCAAAGGTCCTCCATCATCATTCAACTCAAGGGTAGCCAAACTGCATTCCTCCACACGAGCCTTGGGCTGGAGGGGCCTTGCAGAACAGCGGGGGAGGCTTCAGAAAACCAGGATCCTAGTATCGCTCACCAGGAAGCAGAAAACTGCTGGGAGGAAAAGCCTCAGGCCCAGGCTCCTGATTATTACTGTATTGAGGGAGAAGGGCTGCCGGTAACATTCGCTGTCCAGCAAGGTATCTGTTAGCCACGTGTGGCTCCTTCAATTAAGATTAAAATCCAATACAATGAAAAGTTCAGTCTTTCAGTCCTGACTTCAGCCCTTGTCACTCCCAATAGCCGAACGTAGCTAGTGGCTATTACCCTGCACAGAGAGTTAAATGGCCATTTCTATCACTACAGAAAGTTCTGAACAGCATCATTCCATGCCTACATAAATATTGAGAGAATCACCCCAGAAAATCTACTGGCTGATGACTAAATGACTGGTTGATGTGTGAGTTCTCTGAAGGTCCGAGGACTTTGTGACGATCAAGAGCAGACGCTGCGATGAGATATCATGGGGTTCAAAGCCAATCCAGCATTTGCCATTGGATCCCTTGCCATCTCACTGCCCAGTCTCTCCAACTGAAAGAGGCTGATTAAAATAAGACTTGGATGTGTGTATTGAGGAAAACAATTACAAGTGTTTCTTCCCAAAGTACCTGGCACTTAGGAAGAGTGCTATACATGAGCTATTTCTGTGGCACAGTCTGAATGAAAGAATGATCTTGGACTAAAGAGGTTATGTTGTCCTGGTGTTTCTGAGCACAGGGAGCATGTGGGTTTTGAATTCAGGAGCATATATCTCCAGGCAGTCAGCTGGACCCAGGTCCTAGGTTTCTGGGATTCTGGGGCTGGTAGATCCCAGGGCACTTGGTACAGGCAGCAGGAACAGCAGGAGGGGGAGGTTCCGTCCTTAGTGGGACGATAATTAGCCCGGTGGGTTCTCTCATAATTGGGATCATTTGTTCTCCTGGCTTTTTCTCTGACAAACTGATTCCACGCCAGGGGAAAGCTGTGTGACTCACACCTTGCCATGCCAATTAGCTGATAAACATCAAACGTAAACAAAGATGGCCTAATTAAAACTAGTCACTGAACCTCTGTGAGCATCTTGTCAAAACTGCACCACCATTCTGCACCCGGGTTTGTGCAGGTCCTGGGAGCTAAATGAAGGGCTCCGGGGAGGCTCTGCAGATGTCCCCTCTGAGGGCCCCGGGGGACCGACAGGCTGGCAGAGGGCAGAGGAAGGGTTTAGCTCAGCCTCTTGGATCCACCCCTCCCCACTGGCTTCTCCAGCTCACCACACTCCTCTTGTATACCAAAGGCTTCCGTGTGCACAGGGATGTGCCCACCCTAAGATGGAAGAATCCATCTTAAGGGTCGTTCTGCCTCCGTGGATGGTTTCCAGGAGGACATACTTTCAGACATAATCTCAACCTTAAGTTCTTGGATCTGCCACTGAGCTCCATGCTTCCATCTACCTCCGTGGGGGTGGGGGGTGGGGAGTGACACTCTCTCCTGACTCATCACTCAGTGTCATGGTAAGGATCAGGTAGGTCTACACTTTTAGGCTCCTGAAAGCACTTTGCAAGATGAAAACCTGATTCCACATTAAATTCTTCTATCTGGCTCAGTGGACACTGAGCTTTGGGGACTGAGAGTGCTGCTCAGTGGTAGAGGACCTGCTTAACAAGCAAGAGGCCCTGGGTTCTACGTCCAGCATGGAAAAACAAAGTGACACTTTGAGCTTGAGTATGCCTCAGTTCAAACTTCACTTCTCACTCATTGACTGTGAATATAAGTCACTTGGATGATCTCAGCCTGTTTTTTCACCTGGAAAATGGGACTGGTGAATTGTGCTAAGGTAAAGATTAAAGACAGCAAAGCGTCCACCACAGGGCCAGGCATACAGTTGGTACCTAAACATGGGGACTCTCTCTCCTGCAATTCCTTTCAAAGAAGTAAAGGGAGGATTCATTAAACAGGAAAAGGAGGAAGAAGCAGGCGAAGGAACCAGAGGAGGAAGAGGAGCAAGGAGAAGACACTTTCTTATGCCCTAGCTCCGCCTGCACACACACCCTTCACTCTCTCCTTTGATTCTTTCTCCTTATAACCGAGCCACGTTGAAGTCCGAGCTCCTGGGACTTAATGGAACTGTTGATAGCTCCGGAGATACACTAGCCAGTATCAATACCCATCATTTGCCATACACTGTTCCCGATACAAGAAATTGCTTCTCCATCCAGTGCAGCTTAAGCTCTGCCTCAAATCTCAGTGGAGATTACTTCCACCGCCCCCTTCTCTATCTCCTATAATCAGAGACATAACTCCTTGGGCTGTTCCTTCAATGTGGACTGTATATGTCTCTTCAACAACCTGCAGTAATGCCCAAGTGTCTGACTTCATAGATGGCTGCAATATGCGCCAGGTGCTTATAACATCCCCTCAAGCACTTACACTGTGACAGAACAGAAACAAGGCTTGCAGGTTATTTTATGCCTTAGCAAGTGACTGGTGCTTAATTAAAAATATGACTTTCTTCTTCCCCTGTTCTCAGACCGTAATCCACTACAGGGTAGGCACTTTGTCCAGCACTTTCTAAGAGAATGTATGAATAATCAAATCAATATCTAAGTAACTTTGAGGCAAACCCCTCCTCTCGGCATCAGTGGTGATTTTTTTCTGCTATCTGTCCTCCTGAGCCACAGTGGTCTTTCCAAACTCATTTTTTATGGACACTAAAAGAACAGAGCCCACGAAACAGTTACCTGGTAAAGATCTTATTTGTGTTTTGTATTATAGAAAACTAGCGGGGTATAGTGGTGCATGCCTTTAATTCCAGTACTGAGTCAGCAGAGGCAGGCAGATCTCTGTGATCGAGGGCCAGGCTGGCCTCCTGGTCTGCATAATGAATTCCAAGCCAGCCAGGGATACATTTGAGACCTTGTCTCAAAGCCGAGTCCCCGCATCTCTCTACCTGTTACCTCTCTGCTGTTTTTAGTTCCCAACTCTGTCGCTTTCAGATTATATGACGCTTTCACTATTTCTACTCCTTCCTCAAATTCCTTCCACCTGAAACATTCAGGTCAAGGTGCCATACATGGGACAGCCGCATCCTAGATCTGGCACAAGGCTGGAAACCCTCAGTACCTCTTTGCCTGTAAGGTGGAGGTGATACTTATGCGCATTACCCTACTGTTTGTTCTAAGGATTAGCCAAGTTCATTCATGTTGAATGCTTGTGTGTAGTAAGAGGTTAACACCTGATTGCAGTTCTTATTCATATTCTTGAGTAAAGACTTCCTGTGCCCATTGGGCGACCCCAAGCTACTCATCGCCAAGAAGGGTACAAGTAGGTTGTTGGTGACTCTGGGCTGAGTCAGACCACATTGAGGCTGGTTAGGGCTGTTTTCCCTGTCCCTGGTTTCTGGACAAAGTTGGTTTCACACTCTTCTTAAAGTCAACAAAAGGATTAATGCAGCTGCATGGCCCCAGTAAAGTCCCATGTAAACAGAGCAGCACTTGTCCATCATTGGCCTTTTGGTGTGTCACCTAAATGCGGAAATACCCACTCCCTGACAGGATGCAGGCCCTAGCCACTGTTCTCCTGCCTGCCAGACAGAGCCACTTCCGCCTTCAGGAGAGTGCCTAAGAAAGGAGCTTTGTGTGCTTCCTGGTCCTCCAGAGGCTGAGAGCTATGTGTTGCTGGCCCAGAGCACCACAGGACGCTCCCAGCACCAGGAACCTGAGGTCAATCTGGGCAATGGCCCTGTTTCTCGAACAGTCGTGGTGATAGTGTTTGGTATAATAGAAGGACTGGAGTAGGTAGAGGCAGACGAGCCAAGGTATGGCTCTTCACTGCATGCATCAGTTATCGCGGCCGTGCTAATCACAGCTTCCACCTCTCCAGTACACAGTGACACCCTCATCCTTTAGGCAAGGCCGGGAGGATTCCAATGGTGCCAGGCAGTGGGGGCCAGGTGCTGTGACTGGAGCTCTTACAGCAGGGTTAGTCCCACCTGCTTGCTTCCCCGTTGGCAATGGACAGCAGGAAAGTGAGGAGATCCCTGTTGGTGCTAAAAGCACTTTAGCTCAATGGCAGTCACTCACTCACTTTCCAGTCCCGAGGAGAATGGGCAGATAAACAAACCTGAATGCGAGAGTGCTGTCCGGACATTTCAGATAAAGAACTGAGCCTTTTGAGCGGGTGCGGGAAGGTCTGCCTAGGAGTGGTGCAGAAGCTGCAGGAGGATGCTCAGCTCAAATTCAGCCCCCACTCCACCCGAAGCTTCATTGTTTTCAAGGCTTGGGTCCCTATTCAAATGCAAACACCAGGAGGCGCCTTTGCATTGTGGCCCAGCACACTGGATGAGACTGACAAGCAGCTACGGGGCAGACAGGCCCGGTTGAGAGGGAGGAGCCGCCGGAGAAGAAGGAAAGTGGCCACAAGTAACTCTGCTACAGCAAACTTATATTTGGACACTTAGCTCTGCCCACAGGGGCCCTTCCTCAATGGAGACTGACTCCGGGGAAGGGCCTCGGCTACACAACCTTTGGGAAGAGTCATTAAGCCGGCTGCCTCATTCGAAGTGAGCTGTGTCTTTTCTGAGTGGTCTCTAGCTAGCCTCTCAACCTCTCTAAGCCTCAGCTCACCCTCTGTAAAATGCAGACAAGAACACTTTGTTCTAGAGTTGTTAGGATGTCTATTCTCAAGCACTCAGAAATGTGTTCTCTCTCAATATTTTTTCAGCAGATAATAGTCTTCAGCTATGCTGTCTGGGAAATGGCTTCAAGCCTGTTAAACACCACAGGACAGTACCCAAGTTTGTTTCTGGCAAAAACTCATTAAAATCCAAATGAAGCCTAAACTTTGTCTCAATCCTCCTACCTCCTGAGTACTGAGATTAGAGATATGTACCATTACGTCCAGCTTAGCAGGTTAGTTTTAGTAAATGTACCATGGTTATGAAAGATGTCAACATTAGCAGAAGCTGAGTAGCATGTATAAGAACACTGTGGGTAGAGGTTAGGTAAACACATCAAACATTAACTAGAAATTAGAATTAGTCTGAGCACTGTAATTCATTAGTGTTGTCTAATATGATAAAAAAGAAATTGGCCTAAGTGTCAAGCAATGAGAAATTTTACAGTTACTGATGTACCCATTCAGAATGATAGACAGCCATCACTAGTAACATTGTATAAGTTTATCTGTGGTCATGCATCAGTTGGAATACTCTTAGCTTTAAGTAATAGAAAAATGCAACTCAACCATTTAAGCTAAACAATTAGTAATTTACTATTTAAAAAAAAAAGAAAGGAAGGAAGGAAGCTGGCGTGGTAGCCCACGCCTTTAATCCTAGCACTCGGGAGGCAGAAGCAAGGGGATCTTTTTTGTGTTCAAGGCCAGCCTGGTCTACAGAGTGAGTTCCAGGACAGGGAGACCCTGTCTCAAAAAGACCAGAAAAAAAAAATAATAAAGGAAATAAACTTTAAAACACCTGAACCTGCTGTGGTTCTAGCATGCAGAACAATGTCTGCCAGAAAGGCCACCCCAAACCATCTCCTTCTACCATCGAATAAGCCCACCCCACAATCTTCATCACTTCAGCTTTGATGGCCTTGCATTCTGCCCTCTACCCTGTGCTGGCCAGGGGAAGGGACTGCTATGCAGTAGAAGCAGATTCTGTTTTTCCCTGGAGGCCGCAGGTAGAATCCACTTTCTGGAAACAAGTTTCCACTCAAAAGAAGATGAACACATGGTTTAAGATAGGGCATCTACCAGGCATGCTGGAGCACGCTTGTAATCCCAGAGCTCAGGAGGTCGAAGCAGGTGGATCAGGCCTTCAAGGCCAGTTTTGCCTGCCTAGTTAGAGACCAGCTTTGGGTATATGAGACCCTGTGTCAAAATAAAGAAAGAAATAGACAACAACAAAAAACGGCCTTCTGCTATGAAGAAAGAAAAGGACAATAGCTCCTGAGTACAAAACAGTTTCTGTTACAGTATGGAAGACTGGCTGCAGCATACTATTGGGGGGGGGGATATATTTCAAGCTGAATAGTTGATCCTGTTCATGTAAAACTAGTCACATCTACATGAGTATATGCACAGAGAAATATCTAAAATGATATTCTTCTAAAGTTAATGATGGTTACCTTAGGCTATTGAGTCTTCAGGAATATTTTGCATTGTTTCTTGTGCTTAATTCCTTATATTTAGCTATACTGGATTATCTGCTATGTGTGTTGTTCAGCACAGACAATGTGAGTTTTCTTTAGGGGATTTCTGTTTTATTTAAAATAGGCAAGATCTTTGTGTGGAATGCTGTTATGAGTTTCTATTTTTGTGTTTTGTTTTACAATTTTTTTTTGTTTGTTTGCAAGCTGAGTTTAAAGCGGCAAATTCTTTGACATGCCTATTGAGATGCAGAGGCCCGTGTCACTTCTGCTTAAACCTGGATGGTTGTTCTGAACAATAGAGTATGTCAGGAATGACGCTGGGGCTGAGGCTAGGTCACAAAAGGTCACGAAGCTCCCATCTGGTTCCCTGGAACAGGTGTTTGGGGAGTCCTGAGTCTGCATGTAAGGCATCTGACTACCTGAGACCCATCCTGGAAGAAGTCCAAGCCATGTGGTGTGGCCATAGTGAGCCACTGTAGTCCACAGAATAACCTAGTATCCAACACGAATGAAGAACTGGAATTCCCAGCCATGCCAGTGAGCTGTAACATTCATGTCTTCCTTGCTGATGCTCAAGATAACCACAGAACAGGGGAAAAAAATCCCCACTGTGCTTTTTCCATGTTCTTGACCCACAGAACACATGAGTATAACATGGCTATTGTTTTAAGAACTCAATTTGACATCACTTGAATGCTGCAATGCTATCTGGAATGTTTTATTGTTTTTAATGTCACTGACCTGTTCTCACAGGAGAGCCATCTCACAGGGATGACAGCTAAGGGTTATTCCTGAGCGTGTCAGAAAAGGTGAAGAGCAGAATATGGTGGGATAGGGAGATGTTGGGAGCCACAAGTTTCCCAGAAAAATGTCTCAGGAGGGACAGAGATATGTATCACTAGGCATGACTCCAAAGGATTAAGGCATAAAGGGAAAGGTTATGTAGCGAGTATTACGGTCACAAAGAAGGAAACAGAGACGTCTTGAGAAATGGCCCAGGCCAGCATGGAAGCTTAGAACACTAGGCTTGCTGAAGAATTTCTACCCACTAGCCTGTGACATGGAGCAAGTCACTTATGCTCCCTCCAAGCTGAAGCCCTCTCTCTGCCTTGTGCTCACATGAGTGGTGGCTGCTGCTTGCTGTTGCCATCTTCCATCACAGTGTTTACCACACGCATGGTCAGCCCAACACAAGACTACAACTCCATGTGCAGTCGCTGCTGAACGTTATTGCTTTTGCACCACCAGAAAGTCAAAAAATTGAAACTCATTACAATGAGATCTATTAATACATAAATATGTATTAATGATTACTGTGTTAAAAAGTCACAGAATTTTCTTTTTTTTTACCAATATGCTCAAGATGTATTTTTAAAGCCAATTTTTATTGAAGCCTTGTAAATTTCATACAAAATCTCCAATCAGATCTAGACCCGTGCCCCCTTCCTTGCCCCCTGACCCCACCAGAGCTCATGCATTCTGCCAGACATGTTTTTCATCTTTTTCTCAGTCTCTTAAAATTTTCGATGCAGAAGTCTACTGTTTGGGGCAGAAGTTCACTGTTTCAGTCAGTTCTTTGACCCAGTCTTTTTGCTGTTGTTGTTGATGATGACGATGATGATGATATTCCTTCCAATTTGCACCACTCCAAAATATGCATACATGCATGCCACATATATTAAAGGTTTTAGCATCTTCAGCTTATGATTTTTTTCTTTATTAGGCTGAAAGATGTCATGTTTGAAGGCTCCTCCTTGGCAAGCCCAAACCACCATCAGTTCTGCCCTGTGCTCCACACTGGGGTTTTCCCTTCCCATGGTCGCCAAATGAAGTCCAGTAAGCACAGTGACCTGTCTTGATCTTCCTGTACTGGCCTCTGTGATACAGCCTGAGTAGTTCAACAATGGCAGTCTATACTCTGAAGAGGCTGAAACCCCAGTAGTAGCTCAGTCCACAAGTTGGATATCTCAGCAGTCCCCATCTGGCACTGAAGGTTTGGAGGATTCTTGGAGAGACATGAGTCTTCAATCCATACTGGAAGGTTGAAAAGCTGTGTCTCATGTCTTTGAAGGATGGTAAAAACAGTGGCAGCTACAGGGTAGCTGCACTTGCCAGTAAGACAGGCAAAATTATTCCCTAGGCTTAGAAAAGGGGCACAGGTGGACAAGAAGCAAAACAGTCTACTTTCTCTGGAACTGTCATTTTGGACTCTGGTCAATTCTGGCTGTTTCCTTTCATGGGCTGACAGTTTGTTTAGGAATAACCTTTCAATCCTACTAATGAAGCACAAGCAATTAGATATATAGGTATTTAAACAGTACTAATTGTTATGGTAGGTTACTTTGGTATAGACACAGATGTTTGGGTGGTATGTTAATCCATGAATTACGTTTTTTCTGTAAAATATGACAAGGTCTTACTGTGGCTTATAACATCTCCTAACCACTAGAGGATGTAAGCTTGTGGCATCAGCCATGGGTTATTCCTCCAAGGAGAGAGCTACTAGCCAATTAGATTTGGGATATACAGACATATGGCTGGCACTGCTGCACAGTATTTCCAGGCAGGTGAGGTGCAGCTGGTGCTGATGGAGGAGTCTTGCTTGACTCAAGGAGACCTATATTTGCTTTATTGGTTTAGTGGCCTTTGGTAACACTCTCTGGTGTTCCAGAGACCAACTGTACACTTGCAAGTGCGGTCTCAATACATCTTTCCCATGCTTACATCAGGTCTTTGACAGCAGGGCCTTATTGCCTCTCTTCTTGCAGGTATCCCAGTTTACAGGCAAGAAGCCTTTACCTTTTGTGGGGGGTGGCTTGGCTTCCCTGGCCAACATCTCCTTGGTAGAATAATCCATTGCTGATATCAGAGCTCTCCTGTATTAATATATTTTGCTTAAATGCACAGCTTAAAAAGACTTTAGTATTATATTTGGTTCTGAATAGAGAATAATCCTTTTCACAGTTCCTATGTATTTTAGTCAATTAAAGAAGGCAGTTTTACTGGTTTTATAAGAGATTACCTCTATAACAGTTGGCTCCAATTTACAGTTAGAGAACGACCTCATCATCATCATATTTCTCCTTGTTCTATGGGGTGGAGGTAAGAAAGTCTCTCATATTAAAACTTTGCAGCACCTAGAAGGTAAGTTTCGTTAGGACTCATTATAAACAGTTGTTACAAATAGGCTCCACAGAGAGGTTTGATGCCTGTAGCAGTCTGAGGCTTTTCTTCCTTTCAATGTTCAGATGGGCCAACCTTTCTGCTGGCACTTCCAGGTACATCCTACACAATGCAAAGCTGTGTCTTTTCTTTCTCAGCCATTAAGTTGGTGACGTTTTGACCTGTGGGAACATACAAATCTTTTCCCATAGTTTTGAGATTTAAATTGAAAAGTTTTTGACAAAAATATTTCATATATAACTGTATCCCTCCCTTTTTATTTTAGGTTTTTATTTTTTGACCCATGAATCTCAAAAAGGCAGTTGTAGTACACATACCTATAGGCAGGAATCAAGGCGCAAATTTCATCAAATTCACCCAAGCTGTTTTGGGTGACTGTATATCGTTAACTTGGGAAGCAAACTTAAGAGGGGGCATGGTAGAATGTAAGGACTGCGATTGGGGTGAATGGTGAAACTACAACAATATAGACTGGACACTTATTTGATCAACTTGATTGTACATACAAGCCCCCCAAGCTGGAAGGTGGGACCCTTGGGCTGTGTGGGTTTGGGCACAACTGCTTGCAAATTGGTTTTACATGAAGGATGCTTGTACTAGTAAATTATTACTTATTGTTAAAAAATGAATAAAAATAAGTAATAGAAGAAAAAAAAGAGTAACTAGAAAAAAAGGCAAAACAACTATGCTTTTTTTTTTTTACTTTTTGTCTTTTTACTAAGATCTCAAGTTTTACACCTGAAGTACAATTTCTCAGGCCTTATTATTTATTTATTTCTGGTTATACTTTCCTTCTGGATGTTTAAGGCCACAGAGTTAGCCCAGATTAACCAAGGTTTTTGTTTTCTCAAGGTCAGTTGAGGATCTGGTCCTCAGGGGTCATTCATGTTTTGAAGGGGGGTAGGGAGGGACCCCCTGGCTCCTTTAGGCTTTTAATTTACCAGTTTCATCCACTCAAGGACAAAGTCAGGTCTTGCTAGACCAGGCTTCCCTTTTTGAAGCATGAGCAGACTTTCCTCTTTATAGACTGGACCCTGGCTGAAGTCCCATTTAGCAGATCTCCAAGACCTCCCTGCACAGAAAGACTGGTGAATCACATTTGCAGGACATTTCAAGAGATGCCTCCATGCATAGTCTCCTGGGACTTAGTTGACCTCTGAGGGCAAGGAACAAAGTTATCCCTTAAAACCCTCAGCCAAATTGGTATTGGCATTAAGTATGGTCATTAAGCATCCAAAAGGCTAAGTTACACCAGCCTGATACTTTTAACTACTGTGTAATATTTTAGAAAAGTCTTGGACAAAAGCTCAAGCAGTCTTGTATAAGAAATACTAAGTATCACTTCCATAAAATAAATGGTTAGAAATAATGTCATGACAAACTAGGTTTTTCCTCATTCTTTTGATCTTGTACTACTCTAAAATATGCATACATACCCTCCACCCATATAACAAAAATTCCTAAGTCTGAAAATAAATATTAGCTTGGTTCTAGAACCTGCTAAGGGATTCAAAATATAAGAGCACAGTTGTTTTCATATCATGTGGAATATAACATTAACGTTGCTCAGTTTGCCTTACAACTAGGTAATTGGAGCTAGCATCCACAGATGAGGGATACCATTCATCCTTTGTTTTTCTGGGACTGTGTTATTCCACTTAACATGATATCTTCTAGTTCTATCCATTTACCTGCAAAGTTCATGATGTCATCTTTCTTTACCGCTGCATAGAACTCCATTGTGTAGATGTACCACATTTTCTCTATCCACTTGTCAGTTGAGGGGCAGTCAGGTTGGTTCCAGCTCTTTGCTATTGTGAAGAGAGCTGCAATAAACATGGGTGTGCATGTATCTCTGTGGTAAGATGAGTCTTGTGGGTAGGAGTGGTATGACTGGGTCAGGTGGCAAGTTCATTTTGAGTCTTTTAAGGGTTCTTCACCCTGCTTTCCATAGTGGCTATACAAGTTTACATTCCCACCAGCAGTGGATGAGTGTTCCCCTTTCCCCACAACCTCTCCAGTACTTGGTATCATTTGTTATCTTGATCCTAGTGGTCTTATTGGAGTGAGATGATATCTTAAAGTGGTTTTAATTTGCATTTCCTTAATTATTAGCAACATTGAACACTTTTTAAGATGTTTCTCAGCCATCTCTAATTCCTCACTTGTGAAGTCTCTGTTCAGCTCTTTGCTCCATCTTTTGGGTGAGTCATTTGTTTTCTTCTTTGTTTTTTGAAAAAACTCACAGAATTTTCATCACCTACATCGAAAACTAATGAGTATATAAACTTCGGCTAATAATAATGTCTCCATGTTGGTTTGGCAGTTGGAGCAAATGTGCCTGGTTTGCTTCGAGAAGTCACAGTTGGGGAAACAGGAGGCAGGAGGGGAGACCATGGGTATGTGGGAAGGTTCTGTGTTTTCAGAAACTGCTCTGAAAAGTCTAGAAATGTAAAAGCAAAGATTCAGGTTGGAAAAAGAAAGTCAAACCAGGCCTAGGGGAATGGCTTAATGAGTAAAAATTGTTTATTGCACAAGCATGGGGCCCAAGTTCAGAGCTGAGGCACCCACATAAAAAGCCAGATGTAGGGGGCTGAGAGATGACTCAGCAGTTAAGATACTGGCTTCTCTTGCAGAGCACTGGGCTTCAGTTCTCAGCACCCACATGTTGACTAAAAACCATCCAAAGCTCCAATTCCACAGGACTCAATGCCCTCTTCTGGCAGTCATAGGCACTGCACGCATGTGGTGCACTTACATGCATACAGGCCAAAGACACACATAAAATAAAATATAAATGCAAAAACATTTTAAAATCCAGATGCATCAGTATAAGCCTATAATCCCAGCACTGGGAATGCTGAACAAGTGAATTTCAGGGGCCAGCTGAGCAGCCAGTCTGTCCAGAGCAGCAAGCTCCAAGTTCCATGAGAGACCTTGTCCTATGATCTGCTTTGTTCCAGCAGAATATGAGCTCTTTGCAAAATGGATCACATATGTATGCACACCACCAAGAAAGGTTCCTGCTTGTAGACTGACTCCAATGACTGCCTGCCTGAAGAAGCTTCCCCAGCTAGTCCTCAGTCTCTCAACTGCTCTGTCATTGGAGTTGGAGGGGGGACTGACTGACATTAATCCCACGCTGCTATAACAGTACTTTCTGATGTGTCCTGCCTCCCAGGGACATGCAACTTCTTGCACCTCCCATATCTCTTTGACTTTTGCTCCATCCCACCCCTACACAGTCCCTAACACAGGATCCGTGCACAGATACACATGCTTCAAAATATCTGCTGTTTAACCTGTGGGCTGGTTGGTTGATTGTTTGGCTGATTTGCATTTTTTTGTGTTTCTGGGGACCAAAATCCATGCTCTACCACTGAGGTGTAACCCCACGCACCAGTTAATATGTTTATCCCCTCAGTCCCCAACTCACTCCTCTGAGATGAATGTTTATTCCTGGTTATTTCCCTGTCACTGGCACATGATGGGTCCTGCGTGTTACTTGGCTGTGGTAAGAGCTTCAGCCTCTAAGCTTGTCTGCGAAGGAATATCCATGAAGCGCCCTTATGAAGTGTGTACCCTGATTTCATGTGTAGTGTAAACACAGGCAAATGTATAATCATCCATTGTTTTACCACTTACAATTACCCCAATTCCTCAGTCAACATTGGGGACTAGAGAAATGAGCGTGAAAAGTGGAATGTTTAAGATGTGCCCTCTGGTCCCTTAAAATATTTGTTTTTCAATCATGATTCCAAATAGTTTAATGATGTCTTGTCACCCAATTAGCACATGTATGTGGAATTTACAGGCCATCTAGAGTAAAGCTTCATAACTTTCCAAATATCTGCATCTCATTGGGTGTCCCATCAAATATTTCCAAGTATTCATTTCCAAGGCGCCATTTCTAGATTGCTGAGCGCCACCATCAACAGCATCTCTGTAGCAATTAAGAAATCCCTGAGCTGTTTCCTGCAGGATTTCCCTGGAGTCTGGTGGAGGAAGGGGCTCCACTCAGGGAACATTGTTCTTACGTGAGGCCCTAAGGGCTGCCTGCATCCAAATGATGTGTCAAATGCTGATTTTCTAGCTTGTACCAGGTTTGGAAAATTGGCATCTCCAAGGGCAGAGCCAAGGAATCTACACTGTGTGTAACGTGTGGATGTATGCACGAGAGTAAATGCAGGCACATGGGGGAGGGGATCAGTTGCTTTCTCAATTGCAGTCCACCTTATTTTTTGAGACAGGCTCTCACTGATTTGGCTGGACTGGGTGGTCAGCTAGCTCCAGGAATCTACTTGGCTCTGACTCTGCCCCACACACACTCCCAGAGCTGTGCTTGCTGTTGCCAGCTTGCATATGGGTGCCCGGGATCCAGACTCTTGTCTTCATGCTTGGGTAGCAAACAATATACCAACTGATCAATCTCTGCAGCCAGGAAATCTGCAACTGAGAAGCGCCGTGTCTGTCCCCTTAATACTGAACTCTTTCTTGTCTTGCCTGTGCTGCTTCTCTGGAATAGGGAACAGGAAAGTCAGCAGCAAATAAATGCACAGCTTCCTACAGAATGCTCTTCAAAGCTGGTCTCCTAGAGTTCTTAAATGGGCCCTTCAGAGATGTAATAACTGTGCTGCTTAGAAGGGCAGTTTAGGGTGCCTTTCTAAAAATCAAAGTAACTAACTGGCTTAAAAAAATAGATAATTTCTTTCGCCTAAGTGGCAGAACTGATGTTATGTTGAACATCTTTGTATCTTGTTGCTCTTTCGTACTTAACACTCAGCCTCTCTTTCATATCCTAAGATGTTTGCCCAGATCCAATGCACATCTGCGTTCCAGTCAGTGAGGAAGAAAGGGAACTGCGAACATGTCCTTCCTTTCCCTTTAAAAACACGAACCTGGATTTGTGTCCACCATTTCCATTCTAATTTGGCTGGCTTCTAGCTGCAAGGGGTGCTGAAGAATCTCTCTCTCTCTCTCTCTCTCTCTCTCTCTCTCTCTCTCTCTCTCTTCCTCCCTCCTTCCCTTCCTCTTTCTTTTTTTTTTAAATTAGTTTTTATTGATGCTTTGTGCATTTCATACATTTTTTTCCAATTCAGTTCAGGCTTATTTCCCTTTCCCTCCCCCCCCACCCCCACCCCATCCCAGATCATGCATTCTGCCATAACTGTCCTGCATCTTTCTCTCAGTTTTTTTTTTTCATTTTTAGCTATAAGTGATAATCCATGAGTACAAGCATCCTTCATGCAAAACCTATCTGCAGGCTGTTGTGCCCAAACACCTACAGCCCCACCATCCAGTGGGGGGTGACAGGTTGTTTGTTCAATCAAGTTGATCAAATGAGTGTCCAGACTACATTGCTGTAGTTTCACCATTCACCCCAATCGCAGCCCTTACATTCTACCACGCCCCCTCTTCCGCAGGTTGTTCCCTAGGCTTAGAAAAGGGGCACAGGTGGATGAGAGGTAAAACAGTCCACTCTCTCTGGAGCTGTTGACTTGGACTCTGGTCAATTCTGGCTGTTTCCTTTCATGGGCTGACAGTTTGTCCAGGAATAACCTTTCGATCCTACTAATGAAGAACAAGCAATTAGATATATAGGTATTTAAGCAGCACTAATAGTTATGGTAGGTTACTTTAGCATAGACACATGTTTGGATATGTTAATCCATGCTGATGCCACAAGCTTACACCTCTAAGTTTAAGGAGATGTTATAAGCCCAATAAGACCCTGTCATATTTAACCAGGGGGGAAAATGTGTAATTCATGGATTAAATATCCAAACGTGTGTCTATGCTAAAGTAACCTACCATAACTATTAATGCTGCTTAAATACCTATATATCTAATTGCTTGCCCTTCCTCTTTCTAATCCCCCTTCACTTCCTTCCCCTCCCCCTCTGCATTCCATTTCTCTTTCCTTCCCTCCATCTCTATATCCAAAGAAAATCTGAGAGTTCTCTTATTAACATAAGGAGGAAAATGATTGTTCAATAATAACTAGCAGTCATTTAATGACATAGTGCCTTCATTACAGTAATCCATTCATAAAGGCTGTGTGCATGTGTGTGTGTGTGTGTGTGTGTGTGTGTGTATACGTGTCTCTGTGTACAAGACATTCATTCTTGTAGTGTTCTTCTGATGACTTAAAAGTTCAACTACTGGGGCTGGAGAGATGGCTCAGTAGTTAAGAGCACCGACTGTTCTTGCAGAGGACCTGGGTTTGATTCCCAGCACTCACATGGCAGCTGTCTTTAGTGCCAGGCATGGTGATGCACGCCTTTAATCCTAGCACTCAGGAAGCAGAAGCAGGCAGATCTCTGTGAGTTCAAGGCCAGCGGGGACTAAAGGGAGACCCTGTCTCAAAAATACCAAAAAAAAAAAAAAACCACAAAAAAAAAAACAAAAGAAAGAAAGGAAGTTCAACTACCTTCCATCGTCATAGAATTGCCAGATGAGACACAAGACATCCAGTGATATTTTAATTTCAGTAAACATTTGAACTATAAGTAAAACCAAAATATTCAGATTAACTAAGGGTCCTGTATTTCAATTAGTTAAATCTGGTAACTCTATGTATTCTCCAACCAGAAATTGAGATCTCAGGAAATAGATACGTGTTTTTCATCCCCAAAGACAGGAAGATCTTTTTAGAGGTTCCATGCCACGAAATCAGTTCATTCCCTTCCCAAATGATAGAATCTCAGCAGTGAAATAAATAATCCCTCTCGGTGAAAAGAGAATAGAGAGTTGGGAATGAGCCATGCAGCAGCAGAAGTGTGGACAGTTTGCACATGGGGTGGTCATCACCATGGCCAGCCAGGGCGAACAGAAGCTCAGGAGCAGCTGTTCCCACAGAGAGAGCACCCGTGAACTGGAGATGACTCAAGCCAGAGACATCCAGAGCTGAGTCAAGAAGGATGGGTTCCAGGGGAAAGAAATGCACTGCAAGTGTGCATGAGCGCAGGTAGCAGCAGAGCCTTAGGACAAAGCAGCCGGACCAGCTTCTCAACTGCCTGATGGTAAAATCCTCGTAACCACAATTTTGTCACAATTTAAGTAGTGAAAATACACCTCGAAGTACATGGGCCTCCAAGTACAGTCTGGATAAAGCCCAAAGTTGTATAACGTATCTGTGGAAATCATATCCCTATTCACTGGTATAGGAACCAGGCCAGTCTTTTATCATCAGGGTCAGCCTTGGCTTTATGTTCTTCATCCTCCCCAAGAGGGTCTGACCTGCACATTCTTGTGAATCCCCAGGCGATTTCTGACAAGTTCAGAATGGATATTGATGACCCCTTCCACATACTTCTCCCTGAAACTATTGATTTCCCCCTGTTAGTTTCAGGGCCCCATCTACAGTGGCCTAAGTGATTAGTTACTGTGACATAAATCTCATTCGTGAGGTTCTTAGCCATAACTTAGATTTCTACTAGAGAACAAGAGCCTTAACCTGAATCTCAGCAGGAACCAGGGATGTCGGCAATCTCCCCTAAGGATTCCTACGCTTTATTCTACCCATTTCTGGAGGTCCCACCACCTACAATCTGATCTTGCATCTGTCTATGTTCATGTGTATGTGTGTGTGTTCCCTTGGAATATCTGAACTGTGTGGCTAATTAACTTCTCTCCACAGCTAGTTGTCCCTACTGTGTGGTTGGTCTCAGAATCAGGACAAGTACACTGTACCAATCAGTACACTCTCAGTCAGCAGGGGAACATCCAAAATACTCATAAGGCTTTTCAAACTCCAGGTGACTAGACCCTATACCAAACCTACCAGATCACTTCATGAAGAGGTGAGATGTCAGGGGTATGCATATTTTCAGACTGTCTATGAATGAGTCTATTTCCTGTATAAAGAACCCTGATGGAGATATTGTGCCTTGAACTTAGAAAGGCTTCTGTAGCCACTGAAATCTCCAGTTCCCATCTACTGTTTCTCCCTGTGATATCAGGTTATGCCTTGACCCCAAGTCTTCTAGAACTGTGACATAATATTCTCTGGGGATGTTAGATGTTGTGAGGGTATGAGTCAAAATGAAATTTGCAAAAGAAAAAAGAAATTTGCACTTGTCCTGCAAACTATGTGTAGAATTTTGTTAAGACTAGATATTTTTCCACAGTTTTATTCTCAAAACTACTCTTACTAAAATGAGGTCTCAACTGAAAGACTGAAGAGAAATATGCCAGTTAGTTTTAACTGTAAACTTGACACAACCTAAAATTATCTTGGAACAGAGTTCTTGAAGTGAATTAGAGCAGGTTGGTATGGCTTTGTCTGTGGGAGATTGTCTCAACTGATAATTGATAGAGAAGAAAACCCAGCCTATTATAAGTGGCGCCATTACCTAGCCGGAAGACTTGAACAGAATATGCAAGGAGAAAGGTGCGCCCGCAAGCTAGTACGTGTTTATTCTCACCTTGATATGACTATAAGTTCCTGCCTTGACTTCTCTGAAGCAATGGACTATAACTTGGAATTGTAAGCCAAATAAACCCTTTCCTTCCCGATGTTGCCATTTTGTCAGGCCATTCATCACAGCAACAGAAATGGAAGACGGACATGGGAGAACGATGTTGAAAGTGCCTACCTCAGCCATCCCACTGACGTTTGGTGCTCAGAGACTCCCCTACTATCCTCTAGCCCACCTGCTGTGAGGACCTGAGCATTGAGAAAAGGTTGGGCAAAGAAGTAAATGACTAATGTCAGAGAATAAGGTGATTCCACCTATGTAGATACATCTATGCATAGCTTTACATACACTGTCCAGTGATGACTCTCAATCTCCTTGGCAGAGAAAAGGAAAAAAGGAAAAACAACAGCCAAAGGAGGAAGTCACATTACCCTTTCCCCTCCCATCACTTCAAAGGCTTGCACAACATCCCTTGCCCTGCAGTGCACTCCTCAGGTCCAATCGCATCTCCAATTCACACCCTTCTACTTGGCTGGGTCTCTGGAAATGTATATTGATATGCCACCAGCCTGACCATTCAATACAATTCTGTCAGCTCACTGGGTGTTTCGTCAGTGCAACACTGAGCATCGGCCTCAGTTATTTCCTTTGAAATTAACCAGATATTTTTTCTGCTGGAGATATTGAGTCAATGGTGTGTGTAGGCAGGCACGACCTTGCACTATAATGAAAGCTGCCCCCGTGCTCTGTCTAGCAACTTTGCTTGAGCTCCTTTTGGGTTCTTGAATCACTCAGGCCGGGCTCTTGAAACTTAATCTCTGTTACCGTCACTGAGGAGTCTCTCATTCCTGCTTTGGAACCTAGAGCATTAGAAACTCCACTTTGTGATGTGTGCATCCACTGACCACTTTGTCCATTATGGTGCATGTAACACATTCAGGGTATTTGAAACTCAAAGCATATTAAGACCTAGAACCTGAGCTGGGAGTAGTGGTGCACACCTTTAATCCCAGCATGCTAGAGTCAGAGGTGGGCTGGAGAGATAGCTCAGCAGTTAAGAGCACTGGCTGCTCTTGCAGAAGACCAGTTTCAAATCCTAGCACCTACACGGTGGCTAACAACCTTCGGTAACTCCAGTTCCAGGGTATCCTACACCCTCTTCTGACTTCCATGGGCATTGCATGACATGGGTACACTTACACACATGCAGGCAATACACTCATACACATGAAATAAAAATAAATGAATCAAAAATATTTTTTAAAAAGGGTCAATGGGCAAGCAGATCTCTGTGAGGTTGGGGCAGCATGGTCTACATGGCAAATTCCAGGCCAGTGAGATCTTGTCTCAAAAACAAACATCAGTAACAAAATCCAAACAAATTAAAAGATTAGAGCCTTTCTGGGTACACTAGAATTGGCCCTCACCCTCCACATCTACAGCTTCTCTGTTGTGCTGGATAGATAACTTTAGTGTCAACTTGACACACCTGGGTTGAGGGATCCTCAATTGGGGAATTGGCTACATTGGATTGGCCTGTGGCCACATCTGTGGAGTATTGTCTTGATTGTCAGGCAATGTGGGAGGGCCCAGCCCACTATGGGTGGTGCCACCCTGGGCAGGTTGTTGTGTACCGTATAAGAAAGCAGGCTGGGCATGAGCCAGGGGAGCAAGCCAGTGAACAGCATTCCTCCATGGCCTGTGCTTCAGCTCCTGCCTCCAGGTTCCTACCCTAAATTCCTGCCTTGGGCTCCCTGAGTGATGAACTGTGACCCAGGAGATGTAAGCTGAATAAACCCTTTCCTCCCCAAGTTGGTGTCAGTCAGACTGTTCTGTCACAGCAATGGAAGACAGACTAGAACATCTGTCTATGGTTTCTACATCTGCAGATCTAACCAACCAATGGCAGAGAAGATTTGAGAAACAACAGATCTATACTGAATATGTGCAAATCTGAACAATATGAATAGAACAGGATAACAGGCCAGGCGTGGTGGTGCGCACACCTTTAATCCTAGCACTTGGGAGGCAGAGGCAGGCATATCTTTGTGAGTTCAAGGCCAGCCTGGTCTACAGAGTGAGTTCCAGGACAGCTGGGGCTCCAGGGAGACCCTGTCTTGATAAGACAAAAAAAAACAAAAACCAGGATAATAACTATTTCTGTTGTATTAGTTCCTCTAGGAGTGGAACTGGAGGTATAGATAAGCACTAGAGTGCTTACCTAGTATGTGCCATCCCCACCATCACAGGAAGGAAGGAAGGAAGGAAGGAAGGAAGGAAGGAAGGAAGGAAGGAAGGAAGTTGTATGTATGTCATGCCAATACTGTGCCATTTTATATGAAGGAGCTGAGCTACTTTGGACTCTGTTAACTGCAGGAGGCCCCAGAACATACGCCTGCGGATACCAGGGCATGACTGTGTTAAGAAGCGGTGGAGTGCCACAGCTGCCAGACAGCCCACCCTCCTGCCAGATGTTTCTCTGCTGCGCTTGCTCTGCTGTTAATGGGCTAGCCACATCCGAGCTGAAACAGCTTCTTTGTTTCCCTCAAGCAAGCAGCTCCAGGAAAGGGGACTGTGCGTCTCCCAAGGACACCTTAACTCAGACTCCACGGCTGTGTATTCTCTCTTCATTTTCAAACTCTATATAATCTACAGCCCACCCACCCCCGCCCCAGCTCTCGCCTAGCCTATGTTCCTCAGGAAAGGCTGTTGCCACCTCACTGAATAAACACAGTTCAGTCTGCTGAAAGGTCTCGCTCTGGTCATTTATCTAAACTTTATTCGTTCTCTGCTAACCTAAATGTAACAATAGGGGATTTTCCTTGCATGCAACAGAATCGTACATAAAATGCCAAATCTGCTAAAGGATGTTAGGTAACTTACAGAATTCCAACAGTGTTAGGTTGGTGTATTACACGTCCAGAAAAAGAAGTTTGCACAGTGCAAGACTATTCTAGAGGCATCTCCATTCCTTCCCTCTCTGTCACTGGTAACTGTGACTTCAGAGACTGGACACTAGGTAAGCTGCAGCCATCTCTTGGCAATGGACAGCCTCTCCCATGATGCTCGTTGGGTCACTTCCTGCTTGCTTTGTTCATCACATTTGCCTGTGAGTCTTGTGAATAAAGCATTCGATGGGACTTGGTCATCTGTGCATACTGCAAGCATTTCTGAGACGGTAATTCTGTCTTTCTCTCCGCTATAGCAGGAAGAGGATAATGAGGGTGTGGTTCTGCGAATGGGGAGATGAGGTCAGCAAAGACTTTGAGGATGACTAATCACGAAACCTGGAAGGGAAAGTAGAAAAGTCACCTGATGTGAAGCATAAAGCTTACCAGACAAACCTGAGTTTAAGTATCCTGTCCCAAGCCAATCACGCCTCTCATCTCAGCACCTGAGAGAAAGGCGGAGAACTGAGAATTAAAGGTCATATTCAACTACATAGTAAGTTCAAGGTTAACTCGGCCCATATAAGACCATCTTAGAAAAAAACAAAACAAAACAAAAAACAACTGTCCCTTGGTGATCTGGAGAAATTTTAAACCCCTGGGCAGTAATATTTTATATAATTATTGTGAGAAACTGGAACACTAATAGTCACTTATAAGGTAACCATAGTGGGTATGTAGATATCTACATAAATATAGATATGTGTACTTCTGTACTTCATAGATTTACCTCTCTGGTGACAACTACATCACCTCCTTCACCTAAGGAGAAGCTGGAATGATGTCATGCTAAGACGCCCCCATGTATAACCAATTACAGCTCTCAGCGGTAAGCGGCAACCAAATCTGACGGCATAGCCAGTGAGAGGTGTGACTTTCTGCTGACTCAGAATCTAATCACCCACAACAAAGTCTCTTCATTTTTATTGTGTCTGGAAACTAAATCCTTTGTTGGACATGGAAGGGGTACTGTCTTTCACTGAGGTCACTATGCTAGAATACCATACATTGAGAAGGTTATAAACATCAGCTGTTCGTATCTTGCAGCTCTGGAGACCAAGGTGGAGGCCCTGGTCAATTCTGTGCCTGGTGAAGGCCTGTGTCCTGGACTGTGTCCTCAGAATGTGGAAGGAGGCAGCCCTCTGTGCTGCTTTTCTATGGGTGCTGATCTCATTCTCAAGGATTCAATCTCACAATCTAAATAGTGCCCAAGATGGAGATAGGTGGTGGTGATTTGTGTGTGTGCGTGTGTGTGTGTGTGTGTTTGTGTATGTGTGTGTGTATGAATATGTGCTGAATGTAGAGGTGAGAAGCCAACATCAGTTATCTTCCTCAGTCTCCAGATTGTTTTTGAGACCGAGTCTTTCATTGTACCAGGAGGCCACTGAGTGGCCAACACTAGCCTGGCTGGGGAGCCACGGAGGCCTATCTATCTCTGATTCTCCAGCACTGGGAGCACATAGGTGCATCATTGTTGAGCTACCTTTTCTGGGGTTGTTTTTATTTTATTTTATTTTTTAATTTTATTTATTTTTGTATGTGTATGAGTGTACTGTCTGCATGCAGGTTTGTGCACCCGTGTCGTGCAATGCCGCGGAGGTCAGAAGAGGGTCTCAGATTCCCCTGGAACTGGAGTTCTCCTGGAATTGGAGTTACAGATGGTTCTTAGCCACCATGTGGGTNATGTGGATTCTGGGGATCGAACCCAGGTCCTCTGCAAGAGCAGTCGGTGCTCTTAACCGCTAGGCTATCTCTCCAGCCCCTATTTTATTTTATTTTACATGAGTGCCGGGATCAAACTCAGATCCTCGTGCTTGCACAGCAAGCACTTTACTGACCGAGCCATCTCCCCAGCCCCTATAATTTCTCTAGTACCCAAATGCTGTGTTTTCAATAAGGTATAACACGCTTCTGTACCCACCAGTTTCCAAATAACAAGCTAGGAAGGGAGCAATAGCGCTGTCTGCTATTGTGGCAGGTAACACACAATGGGTAGTCATCTACCAGAGCAGCCACGGCTGTCATGGGTCAGGTTAACAGGCTATTTGATGACTGGAGTTTGGCTTCCAAGGCTCAAATTTTTATTTTGTTGCTTGTGACACTGGTTTCATTTTGTTTCTTTTTTTTCTTTTTTTTTTTTTTTTTTGAGACAGGGTCTCCCTCTAGCCCCAGCTGGCCCAGAACTCACTATGTAGACCAGGCTGGCCTTGAACTCACAGAGATCTGCCTGCCTCTGCCTCCAAGTACTGGGATTAAAGGGGTGCACCACCATGCAGGACTAGGACTAGTTTCTTGTTTTCCTTGAAACTCTGTTTCCCTTGACTTGGTTTCCCCTTGTGGAAGTAGCTGTGGTGCCAATGTGTAGTGCAACAGTTTTGTTTGACCAAAAGGAAAACGATCACAAATTTGGTAGCTTAACATGAGAGAGATTCAGTTTCTCACAGAACCCAAAATTAACTTCATGGGGCCTTAAATCAAGGTGTCAGATAGGCCACATTCCCTTCCCAGGCTCCCAGGCATTTACTCTTCACCACTTTTGTCTTCTGGGGGCTGCCAGCATTCCCCAGCTTGAGGCTGCACTATTGCAATTTCTACCTCCATGGTCCCAGCATCTCCTTTATATCAAATGTTCCTCTACTTCCCTCTTATAACAATGGACATATGATTGTGCTTGACATCCATATCTATCACATCAAATACTCTCCTCATCTGCAAAGATCTCTCTTTGCATACAATGGAACATTACTGGTTCTGAGGATTAGGATGTGCATATTTGGAGGCTGCTATTTTCAGCCTAACATATCTGCTTTGTGGTCTTATTGAATGAGATATGCCAATATCTTACAGTGACTAGAACATTTGAAGTGTTCTAGCCTTATCTAATAGTACCAGGCAGATCTTCCCAAGTGCAAAATGACCTTGAAGGAACCTAAGCCAGAGGAAGAAGAGACCTTCACCAACTACATATGTTTGTGGTCTGAGCATGTGCCTGTCAAAAACACCTCTGTAAGTCATAACTCCTCATGTGATAGAGAAACTAGAGAACACTGAAAGAATCTGAGAATTGATGTAAAAAACTTAACTTTTTTGTTCTTCTTAGCCCATATTTGAAAAGTAATGAGTTTGTAGCAGCTCTATTTTTATTCTGATTATGAAATAGTCTTGAAATTCTGATTGAAGAAAGTTTCCATGCTCAAGTATTTCTCAGTTTTTCACTTTGTTGTTGTTGTTGTTGTTCTCTTGGTTTTTGTTTTGAGATAGGGTCTCATGTATTCCAGACTATCTTTGAACTCAATAAGTAGCTAAGAACTTGAACTTTGAACCTTGAACTTCGAACCTTTCAACCTCTACCTCTTACGTTCTAGGATAACAGGCATGCACCACCTCGTTGGCTTATTGAGTGCAGAGGATTGAACCCAGGGCTTTTTAATGCTAAACAAGCACTCTACCTCTGACCTTCTTAGGTACTGTACAACATGGGTGCACTTACATACATGTAGGCAATACACTCATACACAGAAAATAAAAATAATAAATGAAATATTTAAAAAGTAACAGTAAAATGAAATAAGTGAAGGGTGTTAGACTTCTAAGATTGGCATAAATTCTTTGTCGTGTTGGCCTGTTTAGAGGGTATAGAATGAATATCAACACTGACTATCTTAACCCCTCCCACGGCCTAGCAGGTTAGTACTCAAACTGGGATCAGATGTACCCTTGCAAAGGTCTTTCTCAGTCGTCACTTCATTTAATCTTCCTGGTGATTCTCTGAGAAGGATGGACTGCATGAGTTCCATTTCTTTAGCTCTGGAAAATGAAGTGAGATGCTTAAACCTCAGAGAGCAAAACAAAGTGGTCAAAAGCAAAGATGGATAAGAACTGGAGAAACCTGACCCCTCCTGTTCACCGATAAAGCAAAGGTGAGAAAGGAAGAAGGCGACTCTGAGCAAGGGTGAAAGTTCTTCTGAAAATCTACCCTGGAATGTTTGCAGGAGGGAGACACGGGGTAGAGAGTGAAGAACGTCAAAAGTCCAACTCCAATTCCTGTTTTCTCTAGGTTCAATAGTGGGACTGGCTGGGGATGTAGTTCAGCAATAGAGGACTTGTCTAACATTTTCAGGGCCTGAGTTCCATTCTGAGAGGAGAGAGGAAAGGAAGGGAGGGAGGGAGGGAGAGGGGGAGGGAGGGAAGAAGGGAAAGAGGGAGGGAAGGAGTGAGGGAAGGAGAAGGAAAAAGAGAAGCCATAGGGAAGGAGGGCTGAAGTGGTGGTGAGGTTGGTGAGGTGCTTACTGCCTGTCCATGAGGACTTGAGTTCCATCTCCAGAACCTGCATGAAAATCTAGGCATGGCAGCATACACCTACAGTCCAGAGCTGGAAAGAGGGTCACTGGCCAGCCAGCTTGGCCAAATTGGCCAGTTTCAGGTCAAGTGAGAGACCCCATCTCAAAGAACAAGGTAGATGGGACCCGAAGGGTACCTAAAGTTGACCTTTGTCCTCCATATGCATGTGCACAGACACAGACCACACACACACACACACACACACACACACACACACACATACACACACAGAGAGAGAGAGAGAGAGAGAGAGAGAGAGAGAGAGAGAGAAGTGAACATACATACAAAGAGAGAGATGGTGAGGGAGGAGGAAGGAATTAAGGAAGGAAGAAAAAAAGAAAGTAGATTATACGTCAGAAAACCACCAAGCTAGGGTTTGATGTTTGTCCTGTGTCCCACGCCTTCTTTCTTGGGCTGGATTCATGTGATACAGTAAATATTTATTATTCATTATCTCTTTCACTTTAAAATTATTTTTTTTGATTTATGTGTACTAGTATATTGCATGCATGTATGCAAATACACCAGTGTCATACAGTGCCATAGAGGTCAGAAGAGGGTGTTGGATTCCTTGGACCTGGAGTTATGGACAGTTGTCAACCACCATGTAGGTTCTGAGAACCAAACCTAGGTCCTCTGCAAGAGCATCCAGTGCTCTTAACCGCTGAGCCATCTCAGAAGAGGGTTCTTAGCTGCCATGTGGGTGCTGGGGATCGAACCCGGGTCCTCTGCAAGAGCAGTCGGTGCTCTTAACCACTAGACTATCTCTCCAGCCCCTTGTTTTTGTTTTTGAGACAGGGTCTCACTCTGCAGCCTTGGCTAGCCTAGAATTCACTATGCAAATCAGGCCGGCCTTGAACTCACAAAGATTAGCCTGCCCCTGCCTACTGAGGATTGGGATTAAAGGTGTGTACCACCACCCCTGACTGGTTTATCACACTTTTAGGAAAATTTTCCATACTAATATTGTCATTATCAGCTGACTACTGTAATTTATATTCTCATTCTCAAGAGAGAAAGAGAGACGTGTGTGTGTGTGTGTGTGTGTGTGTGTATCTCATGCATATTAGCCATGTGCTCTACCATTGAGCTACACCTCCAGCTCTGTGGATTTTACTAACATAAGCATCATCTACAGTTATGTCAGGAGAGTCTCACAGCAGTGTTAGCAAGCTATGACTATCACAGAATAGACTACAGTGGGACCTGGGGAGATGGCTCAGTGGGTAGAGTCCTTGCTGCTTAAGTATGAAGACATGAATTTGCACACCAGAACCAATGTCAAATAGCCAGGCATGGTGGCATATACTTGTAATCCCAGCACTAGGGAAGCAGAGACAGGAAGATTCCTGGGGCTCACTGGCCAACCAGCTTAGTCAGTGAGCCCCAGGCCAATGAGAGACACTGTCTCAAAATAAGGTAGTCAGCATCCAAGACTGAACTCGACCTCCACATGCACATGCAAATGCACACACATACACATGCAAAATGCACTCATCAAACACACACATATATACATATATATATACATATATATACATATATATGTATATATATACATATATATATACATTCACACACACAAAATCTTTCCCTGTTACTTACCAGTCAGGCAACCTCAAGCAAATCACTTTTCCTCTCTATAAATTGACACTAAATAGTCAATTAAGAATGTGGTCTCCAGCTGGACATAGTGGCACACACCTTTAATAATCCCATCACTTGGGAGGCAGAGGCAGATAGATCTCTGTGCGTTCAAGGCCAGCCTGGTCTACATAGTGAGTTCCAGGACAGCTGGTGCTACAGGAACCCTGTCTCAAAAAAACAAAACAAAACAAACAAACAAACAACAACAACAAAAACTGTGGTCTCAGCCAGGCATGGTAGCACACGCCTTTAATCCCAGCACTCTGGAGGCAGAACCAGGTGGATCTCTATAAGTTCAAGGCCAGCCTGGTCTACGTAGTGAGTTCTACGCCAGCTGGGGCTGCAGGGAGACCCTGTCTCAAAAAGATAAAAAAAAAAAAAGGAATATGGTCACATAATAAATAATAATGCATATAGTGAGGGGTTATGAAGAGAATAATGTGAGCTAATAAATGCATATGTTTGGTTAAATAATTGACAGCTGCTACTGCCATTTGCTGTGTTATTAAGGCTCTTTGATTCCTCTTCTGAACTGTCTTCTGAAATGCTGCCCAGTGTAATAACTGAGACAATATTTGAAATCAATAAGACATCCTTTGACCTCATTCACATGCTGTAAGGAATTGCTATATATTCCTCAGCCTTATTTTGAGCATGCACTTTTTTCAACAGTACTAAATGTTAGTGTCAGGTTGGCCTTCACTCTTCCCCATCAAAGATCTCTCAGGCACCAGCCCCTGGAAGCTGGCCTTCTTTAGTTCAAGAGTGATATTTCTGTGCCTGGTTAACTTTGCTCTAGCTTTCAACATGAGCCAATTGGCTTTAATCACAGGATGTTATTGAAAAAGATTGGGCAGATTATGGGTAGTAAGAGAGATAATTGCCAAGGAGAAACAAGGAAAAAATAAATGAATCTTCCATCTCAGGGAGAAAGAAATGGCTTTATTATGGGGTCAGGCGGGATGATCCTAAAATTCCCTGTCCAAGAGAAAATGCATAATGGTAGTTTGGAAGCTGGAGAATTTGGCAGCGACAACATGAACGATCAAAACAGCTTTTAAGGGACAACCTCAGGGGATTTCTTTTCTATAAAAGGAAGGAGATGGTTTTCTTTATACTCCTGAAAATGCAGAATCAGAGCTGACTGTAGAAACAGCTCGCTCATCTGTTATTCTTTGCAAAGGACAAGAAGAAACATTATGTTCCACTTTATTAGGGCAATGGCCAAAAAAAAAAAATCACAAAGTTTTCTGAATCCCATTTGTGCAAGTCTTGGGGGAAAACAAAACCTTTATATTCAGCTCTAAACAGGACATCTAACGCCTGCCTCTCCCCCCCCCCACCCCTCCCCCACCCGGCAGGCTCAGGAAACATCACAGGACAGGGCTGTAGGAGTATAGGAGCTGGAGGACATCGGGAGTGCTATGAAACGCAGTCTTCTACACGTGGTTTGGCCGTTATGCCTGTGAACACACAGCCGCAGTGGCAACCTGCACAAGACCTGGTCCATTAGCATTCTGTCAAGGATGGGTATCATGGATGGGCATCACGGGTGGGCATCACGGGTGGGTAAGAGGAGCTATCAGCAGCTAATGGTTGGTGGGGAAGGGGACTCATTCCTTAGCTGTGTAGGCACTGGTAAGCTCTCCTTGCTCAAGCAATAACACCCCCCCCACACTCCATGCTTAAGCAGGCAACCCTAATTGAATGTAGTAAGCCTGGAAGAAAAAGAAAGTAGGAGGAGACTTGTTGGGAAGAAGGGGTTTGGTGGGAGAGAGAAGGGGACAAGAGAGATTTAGGGGAATATGGTCAAAGTACATTTATGTGTATATGAAATTGTGAATGTCCAGCCCCAATGAAAAAAATAATTTTTAAAGCTCCAAAGGCTGGGGAGATGGTTCGGTGAGTTAAAGGTGCTTGCCACCAAGCCTGACACTCGGAAACTGATCCCTGGGGCCCACATGGTACAAGGAGAGAATTGACTCCAGTATTCCACATTGCCCTCTGACCTCCACATGTCCATCATAGCCAGCACGTGCACTCACACACACAATTTAAAGTGATTTTTTTTTTTTTTTTGTCTTTTTGAGACAGGGTCTCCCTGTAGCCCCAGCTGTCCTGGAACTCACTCTGTAGACCAGGCTGGCCTTGAACTCACAAAGATCCGCCTGCCTGTCTCTGCCTCCCAAGTGCTAGGATTAAAGGCATGCGCCACCACGCCCGGCTTTAAGGTGATTTTTAAATGCAAACAAAAAAGGAGCTTCAGGAAAATACTTTAAACTAAGAACTTTTTTCAAAATAGTTTTATGGGACTCTATAATACTGAATTTAATGGAAACCTTTATATTTGAGCTCCATTTCCCCTTCCAAAAAAATACACCAAGGCCAGTGGTATGGAGTTGTGTTCTGAGCAGTATCTTGGAGCAAGATGGTGATGTAAATCACCATACATTACCTGACAGTGTCTGGTTCTATTGCTTAGAGTTGAGTAGAGGACCCATGGTCTACCCTGCTTCTCATAGCTGACCACAAATACCCAATAAATCCCAGTGACAGGCCCTAAAGAAGGACCCAAATAAAATGACAAGCAGACTACAGAGTACATTTTTCATCTCCACTGAAATTCTTTTTAAAATGTATATTTATTAGCATATATTAGTTATACATAATAACGGGCTTCATTGAGACATTTCATTATAACACATTTGGGTCACATTTATTCCCTCCTCTATTCATCCTCTCTTGTTCCCTTCGTTGTCCCAACTAGTCTGATTTCTACATTTGTGTTTTGGTTTGGTTTTCTGGTAATCCAATGAGTTTCATTTTATGAGCGAGGGGTTATTAATAAGATCAGGAACAACCTGTGGCTACCCCACTGGAGAAAATGTCTCCCCCACTAGCAACCATCAATAGCCTATAGATACCCAGATGAGGGGTGGATCATCGTGATCCCCTCCACGCTCCATGATGGAATGTTGACGGTCCAATCTCATGCAATTCTTCACAGCTTCTTCCACTAAAATTCTTTCATTCTTGCCTACTGACTTGAGAACTATCCTAGTAAGTTATCAATATTCAATGCTGGATTTTGTTCCAACAAATTCTTCTATTTTTAGATATTTACATATTCACTTTATACAAAATAATGAAAAGATCCAGAGGTGATGTGACTGATCTAAGCTCTCTTAATCTTGGGGGAGACAGACCCAAATACCCCACAAATCCTAGTGGGGCTTGGCCCACTGCACCCCTTCTGCTTCTTAAAGAAACCAAGTCACAGGGTTTGAGAGATGGCTCAGTGGTTAAGAGTGCCAAATGTTCTTGCAGAAGACCGGGGTTCGATTCCCAGCACCCAATGGCAGCTAAGAACTGTTTTTAACTCCAGTTCCAGGGGAATCTGACACCCTCTTCTGGCCTCCGAGGCATTGCAGGACACGAGTGCACCAACCTACATGCAGATAGTACACTCATACATATAAAAAATAATAAATAAATAAATAAATAAATAAATAAACCAAGTCAGAGCACTGTGCTGCCTGGCCCTGTCACCCAGGAACTTCTTTGGAAACTCCCAGGGGCAGTGAGCCAAGGCTGCCCAAGGCCAGAAACACTTTTGTCCTCACGGGAGCCATCCAGGTCCCAAACTTGGTTAGCACATCCCTGATAGCTGTTGATCACTGTAGGGTGTTAGATGTTTTAAAGCAAACTGTGCTCCTTATCATTATCACAGATTCATCCTCATTAAAAAATTTCAGTAGCCAAAGTTATCTGGGACATTGGAAAACACTTGGATGGCCAAAATTTTAAATATGGGATGGTGTGAATAATAACAGTGGGTTTGTCACTCACTCCAACAACTCCTTCGCTGCCTGTTTATTTATTTATTTTTCTTGAGACAGGATCTCTTGCATACCAAATAGGCCTCTAACTCATTATGCACTGAGGATGGCCTGGAACTGACAAATGCTGAATAGAGTCTGTAGTTTATTTCTTTTTAAAATTTATTTATTTTTATTTTATACATATGAGTGTTTTGCCTGCATATATGTAAGTATACCACATTTGTGCAAATCCACAGAGGCCAGAAGAGGGCATCAGGATGGGTGGTTGTTAGCCGCTATATAAGTGCTGGGAACCAAACCTGGATCTTTTAGAAGAGCAGCCAGTGCTTTTAACCACTGAGCCATCTCTCCAGCCCCTAGTAGTTTATGTCCCAATAATGTGCTATTGATCTCTTAGCTTTGATTAAGTGTGCCAAGATTAGAGGAAGCTAAATGAAGAATCTATAAAAACACTACTCTTTTTGTGACTCTTTGGAAATATAAAATTATGCAAATTTAAATAAATTATCTCCATGCTTGTGGAGATATTAAACATGAACAAAGGTAAAGCTAATATCTCTTCACTCTTTCATTCTGTGTGTGTATCTTGAGTGCCAACTCTCTCCTAGGCACTGTTCTGAGTAAGCAATGCTGACCGTGAATGACCTTTCCACACTCTTAGAACTGCCATCTTCCCATGGAAAATGGGTGTAAGGATGGATACAGAAGACTTAAAAGTAAAGACAGAAGGAATAAAAAAGAAGCCAAGAGCTGGGGCTAGAGGAGAGAGAAGGGGTTACAAATGGGAAGGAAGAAGCCAATATATCATGCACTGTCTCGGAAGTCAGGGCAAGGCATGGAGATCTCATTCTAAAGTAATGAGACACCATAGGAGAGTCTTAAGCAAATAATGTAATTTACATTGCCATATAGCTTCCTTGGTTTGTGTTGTCTAACTTAACTCTGTGATGTTTAATATTGAAAACTTGATAGGATCTAGACTCACCTATAAGACAAACCCCTGGACATGTCTGTGAAAAAGTTTGAGATTAGGTTAATTGGGTGAGAATAACCATCCTAAATGTGGAACAAACTATTCCATGTCCTGGAGTGAAGACTGAGCAAAAAGGAGAATAAGAAGACTCAAGCTCCAGCGTTGTGGTCTCCCTCTGTGCATCCTACTGTGGTTGTGATGTGAGTGGCTGCCTCAAGCTACTGCTGCTGCCACCTCCCTCCCTGCCGGGATGGACTGTGCAGAGGGGGAGTGTGTCCTTGAGCTGTGAGCCTGAACAAGCCCTTCCTTCACTGAGCCGCTTTTGCCAGATAGTTTGTCACAATAATGAGAAAAGTAATTAATAATGTTTGTATTGTTCCTATTTGGGTTGAAGCTTTTTGCTAACAGTGACCTTCTTTTTGGGGGGGAGAGTTCTTTTTTTATTATATATATTTTTTGTACAAGATTATCAAATCTAGACCCCTGTCCCCCACCCTACCCCCTCATCCCACCAGAGCTCATGCATTCTGCCAAACATACTTTTCATCTCCTTCTCAGTCTTTCTCAAAATTCTCCTTGTGGAAGTTGACTGTTTTGAGCAGAAGTTCACTGTTTCAGTCAGTTCTTTGATGCAGTCCTTTCTGTTGTTGTTTCCAATATGCATCACTCCTAACTGCTTGGACAAAAGCTCAAGGGGCCATGCACGAGAAATACTTACAACTGGGTAATTGGCACTAGCATCCACAGATGAGGGATACCATTCATCGTTTGTTTTTCTGGGACTGTGTTACTTCACTCAGCATGATGTCTTCTAGCTCCAGCCATTTTCCTGCAAAGCTCATGATGTCATCTTTCTTTACTGCCGCATAAAACTCCATTGTGTAGATGTACCACATCTTCTCTATCCACTTGTCAGTTGAGGGGCATTTGGGTTGGTTCCAGCTCCTTGCTATTGTGAAGAGAGCTGAAATAAATATTGCCGTGCATGTATCTCTGTGGTGGGGTGAGTCTTGTGGGTAACAGTGACCTTCTTTAAGAAACAGCATTGTGGGGCTGGAGAGATACCTAGCAGTTAAGAGCACCGACTGCTCTTGCAGAGGACCCGGGTTCAATCCTCAGCACCCACATGGCGGCTGAGAACTCTCTGTAACTCCAATTCCAGAACTCCAGTTCCAGGGGAATCCGAGACCCTCTTCTGTCCTCCCTGACATTGCACGACACGGGTGCACAGACTTGCATGCAGACAGTACATTCATACACATACAGAAATTAAAAAAAAAAAGTTAAAAAACAAAGCTAAAAAAAGAAACAGCATTGCGCCAGGCGGGTGTGGTGGCGCATGCCTTTAATCCTAGCACATGGGAGGCAGAGGCAGAGGCAGAGGCAGGCGGATCTTTGTGAGTTCAAGGCCAGCCTGGTCTACAGAGTGAGTTCCAGGACAGCTGGAGCTACAGGGAGACCCTGTCTCAAAAAGACCAAAAAAAGAAAGAAAGAAGAAAAAAAGAAACAGCATTGCTTTTGAATATTTTTATTAATTCTTTGAGGACTTCATACAATTCATTTTGTTGATATGTCCCCCTCCCCCTAACTCCTCCAAGAGCTCCTCCCACTTCCCTTCCCAACTTTGTGTTCGCTTTGTTCCACTCTGAGTTCAATATGTGCTTGCCCAAATACTGTTGGGTGTGGGACTTTCCCTGGAGTGTGGTTGACCTACCAAGGTCCTTAAAATCCTTTTAAAAACTGACTTTTCCTGTCCCAGCAGCTACACAAATGCCAATAGCTCCTCCCCTAGGGATGGAACCTCACGCCCACCCCCCATGCTGGGATTTTGCCTGGCTTGAGCAGGTCTTGTGCATGCTGTCACAATTGTTGTGAATTCATATGTGCAACTGTCCTGCAATCTGCAAATGCTGGTTCTTTGTAGTCATCCACCACCTCTGGCTCTTAGAATCTTTCTGCCTCCTCTTTCTAGAAGACCCCTGAGCCTTGGAAGGAGAGACATGGTATTGGTATCTTATTTAGGGTTGAGCACTCCATAGTCTCATTTTGTCCACGTCGATCCATTGTGAGTTTCTGTTTTAATGACTTTCTATTGCAAGAATAAGCTTCTCTGATGCACTAATTTATGGGTTAGTGTAAGTCATTAAAATTCATTTTAGGGGCTGGAGAGATGGCCTAGTGGTTAAGAGCGCCGACTGCTCTTGCAGAGGACCCAGGTTCGATCCCCAGCACCCACATGGTGGCTGAGAACTGTCTGAAACTCCAATTCCAGGAGAACTCCAGTTCCAAGGGAATCTAATGCCCTCTTCTGACCTCCGTGGCATTGCATGACATGGGTGCACAAACCTGCATGCAGGCAGTACATTCATACACATAGAGAAAAGTAAATAAAATATTTTAAAAATTCATTTTAATATTATGTCCATTTAGTAGAATATTAGTAGTAGGTTCCCACCTAGGGCCTATGACCTATCTATCCACAGGTTCTTGGCCCAATAATAGTGCCAGATATGTGTTCCTTTCATGGAGTGTTCCTTAAATCCAACCAGAGAATGGTTGATTACTTGCATAATGTTTGTACGTGATTTCACTGGTGTGTCTATCTTGCCAGGCCAGTCATTATGATGATTTTCAGGAAGATTGGTTGCTTTTCTCCTCCTCCTCCTGCTTTGTAATTTTCATCACTATGAATGATAGCTAGAAAGGATGAGGCTTCCAAGTCAGTACACTCTTGATTCCCCCGTGTTTTATGATTCGAGTATGTGCTGTTTTCAGCAGTATGGTCTTACTAGTCAGTTCTGGAGAGTAAGCAAAACCACGGGAAAAGCCTGTCCTGTCTGGGGATCTATGGAATGCCATTGGCCAACAGCTGCAATAGAGGCAGCTCACTCCCAGTACTGGGGTTTTTATTTGCTAGGATGAGACATCTAGTTGGGGTATTGTTCCCTTCAAATAGAGTAATAGAGTAACTCAACTTAAGATATATATCTATATCTATATATATCTATATCTATCTATCTATATCTATATCTATATCTATATCTATATCTATCTATCTATCTATATATATATATATATATATATATATAGAGAGAGAGAGAGAGAGAGAGAGACATAGAGACATTCCACAGCAGGTTTCTGTATGGTTTATAAAGCCTTTAGTGTTAATTAGCCCTCTCCATATTCCCTCTTCTACCCCATCTTCCCACCCCCNGGGGGGAAGGAAGGAGGAAGGAAGGAAGGAAAGTTGTATGTATGTCATGCAATTTTACTGTGCCATTTTATATGAAGGAGCTGAGCTACTTTGGACTCTGTTAACTGCAGGAGGCCCCAGAACATACGCCTGCGGATACCAGGGCATGACTGTGTTAAGAAGCGGTGGAGTGCCACAGCTGCCAGACAGCCCACCCTCCTGCCAGATGTTTCTCTGCTGCGCTTGCTCTGCTGTTAATGGGCTAGCCACATCCGAGCTGAAACAGCTTCTTTGTTTCCCTCAAGCAAGCAGCTCCAGGAAAGGGGACTGTGCGTCTCCCAAGGACACCTTAACTCAGACTCCACGGCTGTGTATTCTCTCTTCATTTTCAAACTCTATATAATCTACAGCCCACCCACCCCCGCCCCCCCCAGCTTTTTTTTTTCTCGCCTATCAGCCTATGTTCCTCAGGAAAGGCTGTTGCCACCTCACTTGAATAACACCGTTCAGTCTGCTGAAAGGGTCTCGCTTTGGTCATTTATCTAAACTTATCTTCTCTGCTAACCCTAATGAACAATGGGGATTTTCCTTGATTGCCAACCAGAATCGTACGTTAAAATGCCAAATTGCTAAAAGGATGTTAGGAACATTAAGCAGAATTCCAACAGTGTTAGGTTGGTGTATTACACGTCCAGAAAAAGAAGTTTGCACAGTGCAAGACTATTCTAGAGGCATCTCCATTCCTTCCCTCTCTGTCACTGGTAACTGTGACTTCAGAGACTGGACACTAGGTAAGCTGCAGCCATCTCTTGGCAATGGACAGCCTCTCCCATGATGCTCGTTGGGTCACTTCCTGCTTGCTTTGTTCATCACATTTGCCTGTGAGTCTTGTGAATAAAGCATTCGATGGGACTTGGTCATCTGTGCATACTGCAAGCATTTCTGAGACGGTAATTCTGTCTTTCTCTCCGCTATAGCAGGAAGAGGATAATGAGGGTGTGGTTCTGCGAATGGGGAGATGAGGTCAGCAAAGACTTTGAGGATGACTAATCACGAAACCTGGAAGGGAAAGTAGAAAAGTCACCTGATGTGAAGCATAAAGCTTACCAGACAAACCTGAGTTTAAGTATCCTGTCCCAAGCCAATCACGCCTCTCATCTCAGCACCTGAGAGAAAGGCGGAGAACTGAGAATTAAAGGTCATATTCAACTACATAGTAAGTTCACGGTTAACTCGGGCCCCTATAAGACCATCTGAGAAAACACAAAACAAAACAAAACACAACTGTCCCTTGGTGATCTGGAGAAATTTTAAACCCCTGGGCAGTTAATATTTTTATAATTATTGTGAGAAGAAAAACTGGAACACTAATAGTCACTTATAAGGTAACCATAGTGGGTATGTAGATATCTACATAAATATAGATATGTGTACTTCTGTACTTCATAGATTTACCTCTCTGGTGACAACTACATCACCTCCTTCACCTAAGGAGAAGCTGGAATGATGTCATGCTAAGACGCCCCCATGTATAACCAATTACAGCTCTCAGCGGTAAGCGGCAACCAAATCTGACGGCATAGCCAGTGAGAGGTGTGACTTTCTGCTGACTCAGAATCTAATCACCCACAACAAAGTCTTCTTCATTTTTATGTGTCTGGAAAACTAATCCTTGTGGAACATTGGAAGGGTGTACTGTTCTTTCACTGAGTCACTTGCTTAGATTTTTTTTTTTTTTTTTTTTTTTTTTTTTTTTTCTTTTTTTTTAGAATACAAGATTGAGAACGGTTGAGAAGGTTATAAACATCAGCTGTTCGTATCTTGCAGCTCTGGAGACCAAGGTGGAGGCCCTGGTCAATTCTGTGCCTGGTGAAGGCCTGTGTCCTGGACTGTGTCCTCAGAATGTGGAAGGAGGCAGCCCTCTGTGCTGCTTTTCTATGGGTGCTGATCTCATTCTCAAGGATTCAATCTCACAATCTAAATAGTGCCCAAGATGGAGATAGTGGTGGTGATGATTGGGTGTGTGAGTGTGTGTGTGTGTGTGTGTTTGGTATGTGTGTGTGCTATGAATATGTGCTGAATGTAGAGGTGAGAAGCCAACATCAGTTATCTTCCTCAGTCTCCAGATTGTTTTTGAGACCGAGTCTTTCATTGTACCAGGAGGCCACTGAGTGGCCAACACTAGCCTGGCTGGGGAGCCACGGAGGCCTATCTATCTCTGATTCTCCAGCACTGGGCGCACATAGGTGCATTCATTTGTTGAGCTACCTTTCTGGGTTGTTTTTATTTTATTTTATTTTTTAATTTATTTCTTTTTGTATGTATGAGTGTACTGTCTGGCATGCAGTTTTGTGCACCCGGGTCGTTGGCACTGCCCGGGGTCAGCAGAAGAGGGGCTCAATTCCCCTGGAACTGGAGTTCTCCTGGAATTGGATTTACAGAGGTTCTTCGCCACCATGTGGATTCTGGGATCGAACCCAGGTCCTCTGCAAGAGCAGTCGGTGCTCTTAAAACCGCTAGGCTATCTCTCCAGCCCTATTTTATTTATTTTACATGAGTGCCTGGATCAAATCAGATCCTGTGGCTTGCACAGCAGCACTTTACTGACCGCGCCATCTCCCCAGCCCCTATAATTTCTCTAGTACCCAAATGCTGTGTTTTCAATAAGGTATAACACGCTTCTGTACCCACCAGTTTCCAAATAACAAGCTAGGAAGGGAGCAATAGCGCTGTCTGCTATTGTGGCAGGTAACACACAATGGGTAGTCATCTACCAGAGCAGCCACGGCTGTCATGGGTCAGGTTAACAGGCTATTTGATGACTGGAGTTTGGCTTCCAAGGCTCAAATTTTTATTTTGTTGCTTGTGACACTGGTTTCATTTTTGTTCTTTTTTTTTCTTTTTTTTTTTTTTTTTTTTGAGACCGGGTCTCCTCATACGGCCCAGCTGGCCCATAACTCACCTATGTTAGACCAGCTGGCCTGAACTCACAGAGATCTGCCCTGCTCTGCCTCCAAGTACTGGGATTAAATTAAAGGGGTGCCACCACCATGCAGGACTAGGACTAGTTTCTTGTTTTCCTTGAAACTCTGTTTCCCTTGACTTGGTTTCCCCTTGTGGAAGTAGCTGTGGTGCCAATGTGTAGTGCAACAGTTTTGTTTGACCAAAAGGAAAACGATCACAAATTTGGTAGCTTAACATGAGAGAGATTCAGTTTCTCACAGAACCCAAAATTAACTTCATGGGGCCTTAAATCAAGGTGTCAGATAGGCCACATTCCCTTCCCAGGCTCCCAGGCATTTACTCTTCACCACTTTTGTCTTCTGGGGGCTGCCAGCATTCCCCAGCTTGAGGCTGCACTATTGCAATTTCTACCTCCATGGTCCCAGCATCTCCTTTATATCAAATGTTCCTCTACTTCCCTCTTATAACAATGGACATATGATTGTGCTTGACATCCATATCTATCACATCAAATACTCTCCTCATCTGCAAAGATCTCTCTTTGCATACAATGGAACATTACTGGTTCTGAGGATTAGGATGTGCATATTTGGAGGCTGCTATTTTCAGCCTAACATATCTGCTTTGTGGTCTTATTGAATGAGATATGCCAATATCTTACAGTGACTAGAACATTTGAAGTGTTCTAGCCTTATCTAATAGTACCAGGCAGATCTTCCCAAGTGCAAAATGACCTTGAAGGAACCTAAGCCAGAGGAAGAAGAGACCTTCACCAACTACATATGTTTGTGGTCTGAGCATGTGCCTGTCAAAAACACCTCTGTAAGTCATAACTCCTCATGTGATAGAGAAACTAGAGAACACTGAAAGAATCTGAGAATTGATGTATATAAAAAAACTTAACTTTTTTTTTTTGTTTTTTTCTTCTTAGGGCCCATATTTGAAAAGTAATGAGTTTGTAGCAGCTCTATTTTTATTCTGATTATGAAATAGTCTTGAAATTCTGATTGAAGAAAGTTTCCATGCTCAAGTATTTCTCAGTTTTTCACTTTGTTTGTTGTTGTTGTTCTCTTGGTTTTTGTTTTGAGATAAGGGTCTCATGTATTCCCCGACTTCTCTTTTGACTCAATAAGTAGCTAAGAACTTGAACTTTGAACCTTGAACTTCGAACCTTTCAACCTCTACCTCTTAAGTTCTAGGATTAAAGGCATTGCACCACCTCGTTGGCTTATTGAGTGCAGAGGATTGAACCCCGGGCTTTTTAATGCTAAACAAGCACTCTACCTCTGACCTTCTTAGGTACTGTACAACATGGGTGCACTTACCTACATGAGCCAAACACTCATACACAGAAAATAAAAATAATAAATGAACTATTTAAAAAGTAACAGTGCAAATGAAATAAGTGAAGGGTGTTAGACTTCTAAGATTGGCATAAATTCTTTGTCGTGTTGGCCTGTTTAGAGGGTATAGAATGAATATCAACACTGACTATCTTAACCCCTCCCACGGCCTAGCAGGTTAGTACTCAAACTGGGATCAGATGTACCCTTGCAAAGGTCTTTCTCAGTCGTCACTTCATTTAATCTTCCTGGTGATTCTCTGAGAAGGATGGACTGCATGAGTTCCATTTCTTTAGCTCTGGAAAATGAAGTGAGATGCTTAAACCTCAGAGAGCAAAACAAAGTGGTCAAAAGCAAAGATGGATAAGAACTGGAGAAACCTGACCCCTCCTGTTCACCGATAAAGCAAAGGTGAGAAAGGAAGAAGGCGACTCTGAGCAAGGGTGAAAGTTCTTCTGAAAATCTACCCTGGAATGTTTGCAGGAGGGAGACACGGGGTAGAGAGTGAAGAACGTCAAAAGTCCAACTCCAATTCCTGTTTTCTCTAGGTTCAATAGTGGGGACTGGCTGGGGATGGAGTCAGCAATAGAGGACTTGTCTAACATTTTCAGGGCCTGAGTTCCCTTCTGGAGGAGAGCGGAAAGGAAAGGGGAGGGAGGAGGGAGAGGGGGAGGGAGGGAAGAAGGGAAAGCGGGAGGAGGGGAAGGCGTGAGGGAAGGAAGAAGGAAAAGACGAAGCCATAGGGAAGGAGGGCTGAAGTGGTGGTGAGGTTGGTGAGGTGCTTACTGCCTGTCCATGAGGACTTGAGTTCCATCTCCAGAACCTGCATGAAAATCTAGGCATGGCAGCATACACCTACAGTCCAGAGCTGGAAAGAGGGTCACTGGCCAGCCAGCTTGGCCAAATTGGCCAGTTTCAGGTCAAGTGCGAGACCCCATCTCAAAAAGAACAAGGTTAGATGGGCCCCGAAGGGTACCTAAGACTGACCTTGTCCTCCATATGCATGTGCACATATGCACATATACAGACCACACACACACACACACACACACACACACACACCACACATACACACCACAGAGAGAGAGAGATGAGATGAGAGAGAGATGGGAGATAGAGAGAGGAGAGATAAAACCATAACATACAAAGAGAGAAGAGATGGTTGAGGGGAGGAGAAGGAATTAAGGAAGGAAGAAAAAAAGAAAGTAGATTATACGTCAGAAAACCACCAAGCTAGGGTTTGATGTTTGTCCTGTGTCCCACGCCTTCTTTCTTGGGCTGGATTCATGTGATACAGTAAATATTTATTATTCATATCTCCTTTCACTTTTTTAAAATTATTTTTTTTGTTTATGTGTACTAGTATATTGCCTGCATTTATGTAAATGTACCTGTGTCGTGCAATGTGGAGTTCAGAAGAAGGCGTTTGATTCCTTTGGAGCTGGAGTTCTCCTGGTGTTGGAGTTACAGATGGCTGTTTGTCACCATGTAGGTTCTGAGAACCAAACCTAGGTCCTCTTGCAAGAGCATCCAGTGGCTATTAACGCTTGAGCCCATTCTCAGGAAGAGGGTTCTTAGCTGCCATGTGGTGCTTGGGGATCGAAACCCGGGTCCTCTGCAAGAGCAGTCGGTGCTCTTAACCCACTCGACTATCTCTCCGCCCCTTGTGTTTTTGTTTTGAGACAGGGTCTCCACTCTGCAGCCTTGGTAGCCTTAGAATTTTCACTATGGCAAATTCATGCCCGGGCTCTAACTCACAGAGATTCAGCCTGCCCCTGCCTACTGAGGATTGGGGGAATTTTAAAGGTGTGTACCACCACCCCTGACTGGTTTATCACACTTTTAGGAAAATTTTCCATACTAATATTGTCATTATCAGCTGACTACTGTAATTTATATTCTCATTCTCAAGAGAGAAAGAGAGACGTGTGTGTTGTGTGGTGTGTGGTGTTGTATCTCATGATTACCCCATGTGCTCTATCATTGAGCTACACCTCCAGCTCTGTGGATTTTACTAACATAAGCATCATCTACAGTTATGTCAGGAGAGCGTCTCACAGCAAGTGCAGCTTATGACTATAACAGAATAGACTCCAGTGGGACCTGGGAGGGGAGATGGTCAGTGGGTAGAGTCCTGTCTGCTTAAGTAGAAGACATCCTTTTGCACACCCCGAAACCAATGTCAACTAGCAGGCATGGTGGATAACTGTAATCCAGCACTAGGGAAGCAGAGGACCAGGAGATTCCTGGGGGCTCACTGGCCAACCAGCTTAGTCAGTGAGCCCCAGGCCAATGAGAGACACTGTTCAAAATAAGTAGTAAGCATCCAAGACTGTAAACTGACCTCCACCTGCACACTGAGTGCACACACATCCAAATGCACATTGCACTCATCAAACACCACACAATATAATATTATATATACATATATATTTACAGATATATGTATATATCACATATATATATACATTCACCACACCAAAAATTCTTCCCCTGTTACTTACCAGTCAGGCAACCTCAAGCAAATCACTTTTCCTCTCTATAAATTGACACTAAATAGTCAATTAAGAATGTGGTCTCCAGCTGGACATAGTGGCCACACACCTGTAATAAATCCCAATCACTTGGAAGGCAGAGGCAGATAGGATCTCTGACGTTCAAGGCCAGCCTGGTCTTACATAGTGAGTTTCCCAGGGGACAGCTGGTGCTTACCGGAACCCTTTGTCTCAAAAAAACAACCAAAACAAACATATACAAACACCAACACTACACAAACTGTGGGGTCTCGCCAGCATGCGTAGCAACACGCCTTTAATTCCCAGCACTCTGGAGGCAGAACCGGTGGATCCTATAAGTTCAGGTATTTAGCCTTGGTCGACGTCGTGATGTTCTAAGCCAGTGGGCTGCCAGGGCGACCCTGCTTGTCTCAAAACAAGCTAAAAAAAAAAAAACAGGAAATAATGGTCACCATAATAAATAATCATGCATATAGTGAGGGGTTTATAACGAGGAATACTGTGAGCTAATTAAATGCATATGTTTGTTAAAATTAATTGACAGCTGCTACTGCAATTTGCTGTGTTATAAAGGCTCTTTGATTTCCTTTCTGAACTGTCTGCTGAAATGCTGCCCAGTGTAATAACTGAGACAATATTTGAAATCAATAAGACATCCTTTGACCTCATTCACATGCTGTAAGGAATTGCTATATATTCCTCAGCCTTATTTTGAGCATGCACTTTTTTCAACAGTACTAAATGTTAGTGTCAGGTTGGCCTTCACTCTTCCCCATCAAAGATCTCTCAGGCACCAGCCCCTGGAAGCTGGCCTTCTTTAGTTCAAGAGTGATATTTCTGTGCCTGGTTAACTTTGCTCTAGCTTTCAACATGAGCCAATTGGCTTTAATCACAGGATGTTATTGAAAAAGATTGGGCAGATTATGGGTAGTAAGAGAGATAATTGCCAAGGAGAAACAAGGAAAAAAATAATGAATAATTTTCCATCTCAGGGAGAAAGAAATGGCTTTATTATGGGGTCAGGCGGGATGATCCTAAAATTCCCTGTCCAAGAGAAAATGCATAATGGTAGTTTGGAAGCTGGAGAATTTGGCAGCGACAACATGAACGATCAAAACAGCTTTTAAGGGACAACCTCAGGGGATTTCTTTTCTATAAAAGGAAGGAGATGGTTTTCTTTATACTCCTGAAAATGCAGAATCAGAGCTGACTGTAGAAACAGCTCGCTCATCTGTTATTCTTTGCAAAGGACAAGAAGAAACATTATGTTCCACTTTATTAGGGCAATTAGCCAAAAAAAAAAAAATCCACAAAGTTTCTGATCCCATTTGTGCAAAGTCTTGGGGGAAAACAACACCTTTATCTTCAGCTCTAACGGACATCTAACGCTGCCTCTCCCCCCCCCCCACCCCTCCCCACCCGGCACGGCTCGGAAACACATCACAGGACAGGGCTGTCGGAGTATAGGACGCTGGAGGGACATTCGGGAGTGCTATGAAAACGCGTCTTCTCACGTGGTTGGCCCGTTATGCCTGTGAAAACACAAAGGCCCGTGGCAACCTGCACAAGACCTGGTCCATTAGCATTCTGTCAAGGATGGGTATCATGGATGGGCATCACGGGTGGGCATCACGGGTGGGTAAGAGGAGCTATCAGCAGCTAATGGTTGGTGGGGAAGGGGACTCATTCCTTAGCTGTGTAGGCACTGGTAAGCTCTCCTTGCTCAAGCAATAACACCCCCCCCACACACTCCTGCTTACGCAGGCAACCCTAATTGACATTGTAGTAAGCCTGGAGAAAAGAAGTAGGAGGAGACTTGTTGGGAAGAAGGGGTTTGGTGGGAGAGAGAAGGGGACAAGAGAGATTTAGGGGAATATGGTCAAAGTACATTATGTGTCTATGAAATTGTGAATGTCCAGCCCCAATGAAAAAAATAATTTTTAAGCTCCAAAGGCTGGGGAGATGTTCGTGAGTTAAGGTGCTTGCCACCAAGCCTGACACTCGGAAACTGATCCCTGGGGCCCACATGGTACAAGGACCGGAGAGAATGACTCCAGGGTATTCCAATTGCCCTCTGACCTCCACATGTCCATCATAGCCAGCACGTGCACTCACACACACAATTTAAAGTGATTTTTTTTTTTTTTTGTCTTTGAGACAGGGGTCTCCCTGTTTAGCCCAGGCTGTCCTGGGAACTCATCTGTAGACCAGGATGGCCTTGAACTCACCAAAAGATCCCCGCCTGTCTCTGTCCTTCCCAAGTGCTAGGCTTAACGGCATGCGCCACCCCGCCCGGCTTTTAAGGTCGATTTTTAAATGCAAACAAAAAAGGAGCTTCAGGAAAATACTTTAAACTAAGAACTTTTTTCAAAATAGTTTTATGGGACTCTATAATACTGAATTTAATGGAAACCTTTATATTTGAGCTCCATTTCCCCTTCCAAAAAAATACACCAAGGCCAGTGGTATGGAGTTGTGTTCTGAGCAGTATCTTGGAGCAAGATGGTGATGTAAATCACCATACATTACCTGACAGTGTCTGGTTCTATTGCTTAGAGTTGAGTAGAGGACCCATGGTCTACCCTGCTTCTCATAGCTGACCACAAATACCCAATAAATCCCAGTGACAGGCCCTAAAGAAGGACCCAAATAAAATGACAAGCAGACTACAGAGTACATTTTTCATCTCCACTGAAATTTCTTTTTAAAAGTTATATTTATTAGCATTATATAGTTATACATAATAACGGGCTTCATTGAGACATTTCATTATAACACATTTGGGTCACATTTATTCCCTCCTCTATTCATCCTCTCTTGTTCCCTTCGTTGTCCCAACTAGTCTGATTTCTACATTTGTGTTTTGGTTTGGTTTTTTGGTAATTTTCCAAGAGTTTCATTTTTATGAGCGAGGGGTATTAATACGAATAGGGAACAACCTGTGGCTATACCACTGGAGAAAATGTCTCCCCCACTAGCAACCATCAATAGCCTATAGATACCCAGATGAGGGGTGGATCATCGTGATCCCCTCCACGCTCCATGATGGAATGTTGACGGTCCAATCTCATGCAATTCTTCACAGCTTCTTCCACTAAAATTCTTTCATTCTTGCCTACTGACTTGAGAACTATCCTAGTAAGTTATCAATATTCAATGCTGGATTTTGTTCCAACAAATTCTTCTATTTTTAGATATTTACATATTCACTTTATACAAAATAATGAATGAAAAAGATCCAGAGGTGATGTGACTGATCTAAGCTCTCTTAATCTTGGGGGAGACAGACCCAAATACCCCACAAATCCTAGTGGGGCTTGGCCCACTGCACCCCTTCTGCTTCTTAAAGAAACCAAGTCACAGGGTTTGAGAGATGGCTCAGGCCGTCAGAGTGCCAAACTGTTTCTTGCAGAAGACCTGGGTTCGGATTCCAGCACCCACATGCAGCTTAGAACTGTTTTCTAACTCCAGTTCCAGGGGAATCTGACACCCTCTTTCTGGCCTCGAGGCATTGCAGGACACGAGTGCACCAACCTACATGCAGATAGTACACTCATACATATAAAAAAATACTAAATAAAATAAATAAATTAAATAAATAAACCAAGTCAGAGCACTGTGCTGCCTGGCCCTGTCACCCAGGAACTTCTTTGGAAACTCCCAGGGGCAGTGAGCCAAGGCTGCCCAAGGCCAGAAACACTTTTGTCCTCACGGGAGCCATCCAGGTCCCAAACTTGGTTAGCACATCCCTGATAGCTGTTGATCACTGTAGGGTGTTAGATGTTTTAAAGCAAACTGTGCTCCTTATCATTATCACAGATTCATCCTCATTAAAAAATTTCAGTAGCCAAAGTTATCTGGGACATTGGAAAACACTTGGATGGCCAAAATTTTAAATATGGGATGGTGTGAATAATAACAGTGGGTTTGTCACTCACTCCAACAACTCCCTTCTGCTGCCTTGTTTATTTATTTATTTTTCTTGAGGCCGGATCCTCTTGCATCAAAAAATAGGCCTCTAACTCATTATGCACTGAGGATGGCCTGGAACTGACAAATGCTGAATAGAGTCTGTAGTTTATTTCTTTTTAAAATTTATTATTTTTATTTTATACATATGAGTGTTTTGGCCTGCATCTATGTAAGTATACCACATTTGTGCAAAAATCCCACAGAGGCCAGAAGAGGGGCATCAGGATGGGTGGTGTTAGCCGCTATATACGTGCTGGGAAACCAAAACCTGGATCTTTTTAGAAGAGCAGCCCATGTGCTTTTAACACTGAGCCATCTCTTCCAGCCCCTAGTAGTTTATGTCCCAATAATGTGCTATTGATCTCTTAGCTTTGATTAAGTGTGCCAAGATAGAGGAGCTAAATGAAGAAATCTATAAAAACACCCTACTCTTTTTGTGATCTTTGGAAAAATATAAAATTATTGCAAATTTTAAATTAAATTATTCCCTGCTTGTGGAGGAGATATTAAACAGTGAAACAAAGGTAAAGGCTACTATCTCTTCCACTCTTTCATTCTGTGTGTGTATCTTGAGTGCCAACTCTCTCCTAGGCACTGTTCTGAGTAAGCAATGCTGACCGTGAATGACCTTTCCACACTCTTAGAACTGCCATCTTCCCATGGAAAATGGGTGTAAGGATGGATACAGAAGACTTAAAAGTAAAGACAGAAGGAATAAAAAAGAAGCCAAGAGCTGGGGCTAGAGGAGAGAGAAGGGGTTACAAATGGGAAGGAAGAAGCCAATATATCATGCACTGTCTCGAAGTCCGGGCAAGGCATGGCGATCTCATTCTAACGTAATGAGACACCAAGGAGAGTCTTAAGCAAATATAGTAAATTTACATTGCCATTCTAGCTTCCTTGGTTGTTTGTCTAACTTAACTCGTGATGTTAATATTGAACAAACTTGATAGGATCTAGACTCACCTATAAGACAAACCCCTGGACATGTCTGTGAAAAAGTTTGAGATTAGGTTAATTGGGTGAGAATAACCATCCTAAATGTGGAACAAACTATTCCATGTCCTGGAGTGAAGACTGAGCAAAAAGGAGAATAAGAAGACTCAAGCTCCAGCGTTGTGGTCTCCCTCTGTGCATCCTACTGTGGTTGTGATGTGAGTGGCTGCCTCAAGCTACTGCTGCTGCCACCTCCCTCCCTGCCGGGATGGACTGTGCAGAGGGGGTTGAGTGTGTCCTTGCTTGAGCTGTGAGCCGAACAAGCCCTTTCCTCACTGAGCCGCTTTGCCCAGAAAGTTTTCCCAATAATGAGAAAAGTAACTTAATAATGTTTGTATTGTTCCTATTTGGGTTGAAGCTTTTTGCTAACAGTGACCTTCTTTTTGGGGGGGGGTGGAGCGTTCTTTTTTTATTTATATATTTTTTGTACAAGATTATCAAATCTCGACCCTGTCCCCCACCCTACCCCCTCATCCCACCAGAGCTCATGGCATTCTTCCAAACATACTTTTCATCTCCTTCTCAGTCTTTCTCAAATTATCCTTGTGGAAGTTGACTGGTTTGCGCAGAAGTTCACTGTTTCATCCAGTTCCTTTGATGCAGTCCTCTGTGTTGTTTTCCAATATGCATCACTCCTAATTACTTGGGCAAAAGCTCAAGAGGCCATGCATCGAGGACAATACTTACACTGGCGTAATTGGCCCTAGTATCCACAGATGAGGATACCATTTTATCGTTTGTTTTTCTGGGGGACTGTGTTACTTCACTCAGCATGATGTTTTCTAGCTCCAGCCATTTTTCCTGCAAAGCTCATTGGATGTCATCTTTCTTTACTGCGCCTAAAACTCCATTTGTGTAGATGTACCACCATCTTCTCTCTCCACTTGTCAGTTGAGGGCATTTGGGTTGGTTCCAGCCTCTTGCTATTGTGAAGAGGAGCTTTGAAATAACTTATTGTCCGTGCTGTATTCTGTTGGTTGGGTTGAGTCTTGTGGGTTAAACAGTGACCTTCTTTAAGGAAAACAGGTCATGTGGCGCTGGAGGAGATACCTTAGCAGTTAAGCGGCACGACTGCTCTTGCCAGAGGCCCGGGTCCATCCTCGCAACCCACCATGGCTGGTAGCTGAGAACTTTCTTTAACTCCAATTCCAGACCTCCAGTTCCCGGGAATCCGAGACCTCTTCTGTCTCCTGACATTGCACGACACGTGTGTGCACAGATTGCATGCAGACAGTACATTTCTACACATACAGAAATTAAAAAAAAAAAAGTTACAAAAAACAAAGCTAAAAAAAAAACCAGCATTGCGCCAGCGGGTGTGGTGGCGACATGCCTTTAATCCTAGCACATGTGGGAGGCAGAGGAGGCAGGAGGCAGGCGGATCTTTGTGCGTTAGTTCAAGGCCAAGGCCGGTCTACAGAGTGAGTTCAGGGACAGCTTGAGCTACAGGAGGACCTGTCTCAAAAGACCAAAAAAAGAAAGAAAGACGACAAAAAAAGAAACAGTCATTGCTTTTTGATATTTTTTATTAATCTTTGAGGACTTCATACAATTCATTTTGTTGATATGTCCCCCTCCCCCTAACTCCTCCAAGAGCTCCTCCCACTTCCCTTCCCAACTTTGTGTTCGCTTTGTTCCACTCTGAGTTCAATATGTGCTTGCCCAAATACTGTTGGGTGTGGGACTTTCCCTGGAGTGTGGTTGACCTACCAAGGTCCTTAAAATCCTTTTAAAAACTGACTTTTCCTGTCCCAGCAGCCATCAAATGCCAATAGCTCCTCCCCTAGGGATGGAACCTCACGCCCACCCCCCATGCTGGGAATTTTGCCTGGCTTGAGCAGGTCTTGTACATGCTGTTACACTTGTTGTGAATTCATATGTGCAACTGTCCTGCAATCTGCAAATGCTGGTTCTTTGTAGTCATCCACCACCTCTGGCTCTTTAGAATCTTTCTGCCTCCTCTTTTTTTTCTAGAGACCCTGAGCCTTGGAAGGAAGAGGCATGATATAGATGTCTTATTCGGGTTGAGCACTCCATAGTCTCATTTTGTCCACGTCGATCCATTGTGAGTTTCTGTTTTAATGACTTTCTATTGCAGAATAAGCTTCTCTGATGCACTAATTTATGGGTTAGTGTAAGTCATTAAAATTCATTTTAGGGGCTGGAGAGATGGCCGTGGTAAGAGCGCCGACTGCCTTGCCGAGGACCCAGGTTCGATCCCCCGCACCCACCATGAGTGGCTGAAGGTTGAGAATGTCTGAAACTCCAATTCCAGGAGAAAACTCCAGTTTCCAAGGGAATCTACTGCCCTTTCTGACCTCCGTGGCATTGCATGACTGGGTGCACAAAACATGCATGCAGGCAGTTACATTATACACCTATGAGAAAAAGTTAAATAAATATTTTAAAAATTCATTTTTTTTTTTTTTTGGTTTAGGGATGTGACAAAAGTAGGGTTGTTCTCTATGGTCTATGATCTTTCTATCCACAGGTTCTTGGCCCAATAATAGTGCCAGATATGTGTTCCTTTCATGGAGTGTTCCTTAAATCCAACCAGAGAATGGTTGATTACTTGCATAATGTTTGTACGTGATTTCACTGGTGTGTCTATCTTGCCAGGCCAGTCATATGATGATTTTCCAGGAAGATTGGTTTTGCTTTTTCTCCTCCTCCTCCTGCTTGTAATTTTTCATTCACTATGAATGAAGCGAGAAAGATGAGGCTTCCAAGTCAGTACACTCTTGATTCCCCCGTGTTTTATGATTCGAGTATGTGCTGTTTTCAGCAGTATGGTCTTACTAGTCAGTTCTGGAGAGTAAGCAAAACCACGGGAAAAGCCTGTCCTGTCTGGGGATCTATGGAATGCCATTGGCCAACAGCTGCAATAGAGGCAGCTCACTCCCAGTACTGGGGTTTTTATTTGCTAAGATGAGGTATCTAGTTGGGGTATTTTCCTTCAAATAGAGTAATAGATAAACTCAACGTAAGATATATAACAAAAAAAAAATCTACTATCTATTATTATCTATATCTAATCTATCGATATCTTATCTCTATGCTATATCTATATCTATCTATCTATCTATATATAATATATATGTATATCTATATATAGAGAGAGAGAGAGGCTGAGAGACAGAGAGAAATTCCACAGGCAGGTTTCTGTATGGTTTATAAAGCCTTTAGTGTTAATTAGCCCTCTCCATATTTCATCTTCTACCCCATCTCTCCACCCCCCCAACTTCATTTCTTTTTCTTTTTAAAATTATTTATTTCCCATTCTGTGGGCTTCCTTTTCACTGTATTATTTATTTATTTCTTTATTGGTTTATGTCTTTTTTTACTTTTTGAGACAGGATCTCTCTATAGCCCCAGCTGTCCTGGAACTCACTCTGAAGACCAGGCTGGCCTTGAACTCCCAGAGATCTGCCTCAAGTGCTAGGATTTAAAGGCGCTGCGCTCCACCACACCAGTTACAGACGGTTCTGAGCTGCCATGTGGGTGCTGGGAATTGAAGCCCAGGTCCTCTGTAAGACGAAGTCAGTGCTCTTACCGCTGAGCAGCCATCCCTCCAGCCCCTATAAAACTGAATTCTATCTTCCTTCTCTTAACCCCCCATATCCCCTTTCTAGTTTCCTAACATCTATGAGTTTTCCCAATGAAACACACATATTTTAAATTCAAAGCTAACATCCATATATGAGAGGAAATATGCAATGTTTGTCTTTCTGGGTATAGGTTACCTCGCTCTGGAAAATTGTCTCCAGCGTCATCCATTTACCTGTGAATTCCATAATTCTGTTTTGCTTAATAGCTTGATAATATTCTGTCCCGCGCTGTAGTCTTGCTGGCAAGAACTTCACGGGGACAACAGGATTCTTCTGTGGTAATATTTATTGTTGCAACAGCTCTTTGTGAGAAGGACCCCGAAATGGGCAGAAGCACCGCTTATATAGAAGTCCAGAGGGTTCGGGTATGCTATGGATTGGTGCACCGTCCGATGCCTCATTAGCATGCCCAAGGCACGGGCCCACAGAGATTAGTAGTCATGCGCAGTTTGTCAAATGCAAAGGCAACGGCGGGAAACAGCTTGTTGTTGACTAGGAAGTCGGCGCATCTTAGGGCGTGCACAGCACACATTGTCTGTATGGTAGGCTGCCAACAGTTCCCCCTTTCTGTTTTACTAGAGCACGGTCTCTGGGCCGCAGCTGCGACATGAACCCTGTCAGAAGGACTCTATTTAAATTGGTGGGAGAGAATGTCTGTCTTAGGGTGCCACTGTAGAGGTATTCCTTCCCCGTCATGGGGTGGACAGAGAGCTTTTGGTCTGTTCACTGTCTTAGGTTGGTAATACTTGTAGCAGGTCTTACCCGTCATTGGCTACTTCTCCAGCCTACTAAGCCAAATGTTTGGGGAGGAGCCTGCTTCCAAAGCCCCAAGGGCCTGTGCAATGACTAATTTATCCCGCTGATGTTGGGCACAGAGCCTACACATAATCCAGAGTATAATTATAATCCCTCCACATAGAAGCAAGCCAAACCATGCTACCCCTGCCCATTCTTTGAATTGTGAGACGGCAGCAGTAATCCAGGAGGCCAGTCCTTTAGCAAGGGAGGCGTCCCCTCTAGTCGAGTTTACGGTGACAATAGCCATATGAAGTTGGTTTATCAAGCTGTCAAATTCTCCTGTTCAATTACCTAAAAGATATCTTGACTAATTTGGTTAGACAAATTGTGTTCTTGTGAAGTTTTGATATTGATGCTGGTCACACATAGGCCCGAATATTTCCACTCACAGCCAAGCTGGGCTAGCGCCATAGTTCAAAGGTAGTAGAAGTATTCCAAAAGGTAAAAACGTTAATTGTCCAGCGTACTCCCCTGTGACTGGCATCCTGTCCAAGGGGCAAAGCTTGTTTCCCTCCGGCATTACAGAAGGGTGACCATTTAGGTTGCAGCAACACTTTTTTCCTTTTCTATATAATACAGATTACATCAAAGGCAGACAAATCCACATTTATGGAAAGCATTAAGCATTTGTTGCATGGAAGATTTTTTAGTTTTAATACTAGTAGTACAGAGTCACAGAGCATATTTTTAACATTAACTTGTAGGTTTATTGAATATGCGTTATGTTTTCAACTCCTGGAATAAATGGGTAGCTGTTTTTTAAATCTCTACTGACAAATTAATTTGAAAAAAAGTAAAATCAAATGGTTTATTGTTGCTTTTTGCCATTTGGTAGCATTTACACAAAGGCTTCGATCTTCAGAATACCTGGATTCAGTAGAAAAACCTTTTAAATGAAGTTTTTGTACAATAGAAACTTCTAGCAGTCAAAATTTAAGACTGTAAAAAAATACAGTGCAAAACATACTTTTTTGAAAAATACTTAACTTTGAACAAAGCACCAAACTACACAAACACAGTTGGGAACATTTGCCTCATAGGCATTGTCAGCCTCCGGGGAACACTAAAGGAGGTGAGCATTTTCCAGATGTGCATAAGGGGGGAGCGAAGGCAGGGGAGCTGGAGAGCTATGGGACCTGTTTACTTTCAGTTTTAACCTTTTCTTTCGCCGGCGGGGCGAAAGTGTTCATTTTTTACCGGCCCTTCCTCCTCTAAATCTCCTCTCAGATAGCAGTCATTTTTCATTAAATTGAATCATTTAATGTCAGGGCTTGTAGGTCTCTAAATGGGTAAAAGGTACCTTTATTAATAATCTCGCTAGCATCCTCTTTTTTCTTTGAATGCGCATCTAACCTTTCACTCCGTTCTGTTTCTGACATGTTTTTCTGAAGGTCTGCAAGGGCTTGTTGTCCTTCCTAATTTCTTTCTTTAAACAATGGTACAAGAAAAATACAACAGCCAATAAATAATTAAGCAAGGTTGGAATTCCTCTAGATCGTCAGAGAAAAGCATATCTCTCAGAACTTAACTAAAGAAAAACTTACCTGGCCACAGTTCTGAACCCTTCGGAAGTCAAGGGTCCTCTCGGCGCCAGTGACAATGTCAGGTTCCCGGGTCTTCGGCACCACTTGTCCCGCGCTGTAGTCTCACCGGCAAGAACTTCACGCGGACAACAGGATTCTTCTGTGGTAATATTTATTGTGCACAGCTCTTTTGTGAGAAGGACCCCGAAATGGGGCAGAAGCACCGCTTATATAGCAGTCCAGAGGGTTCGGGTATGCTCTGGATTGGTGCACCGTCCGATGCCTCATTAGCATGCTCAAGGCACGGGCCCAGAGAGTAGTAGTCATGCGCAGTTTGTCCACTGCAAAGGCAACGGCTTGTAGTGACTCAGGAAGTCGGCGCCATCTTAGGGCGTGACACAGCACACATTGTCTGTGTGGTAGGCTGCCAACAATATTCCAATGTGTAAATATATCACGTTTTTCTTATACTGTCATCAGTTAATGGACATCTAGGGTGTTTCGGTTTCTTAGCTATTGTGAACAGAGCAACAATGAACATGGATGGGTGAGCATCTCTGTAGTAAGATATGAGTCTTTTGGGTACATGTTCAGGAGCGGCACAGCTGTGAAAGCTCTATTTCTAACCTTTCAAGGAATCTCCACACAGATTCCACAGTAGCTGGACCACTCTGCCCTCCTAAAGCAGTGAACAACTGTTCCTCTTACATCCTCTTACATCCACACCAGCATTTCCTGTCATTTCTTTTCTGGATCTTAGCCATTTTGACTTGGATAAGATAAAATATCAAAGTAGTTTTTATTGGCATTTCCCTGATGGCTAAGGATATTAAATATTTTTCAACCATTTGTATTTCAACCTTTGAGAGGTCTCTGTTTAGTTCCATGCTCCCATTTTCTAATTGGGTTGGTTGTTTCCTTGATACTTAGTTTTTTGAGTTCTTTGTATATTCTAAATATAAACCCTCTATCAGATGCATACTTGGCAAACACTTTCCTCATCCTGAAGGTTGCCTCTTCACTGGAACAATGGTGTCTTTTGCTGTACAGAGTTTTTTAGTTCCACGTGGTTCCATTTGTCAATTATTGGTTTTAATTCCTGCATGGTTGGGGTCCTGTTTAGAAAGTTCTTTCCATGCCTGTAAGTTCCAATATATTCCCTATTTTCTCCTCCACGAGATTCCGACTATCAGATCTTCTGTTGATTAATCTGGAGTTGACTTTTGTGCAGGGGAGATAAATGGAGATCAAGTTGCATTCTTCTACATGCAGCTATCTAGTTTGTCTAGCATCACTTTTTGAAGACACTGTCCTTTCTCCAATGTCTGTTTTTGTCCTCTTTGTCAAAAATCAGGTGGCCATAGGTGCATGAACTTATATCTGGTCCTCATTTCTGTTCCATTGACCAGTGTGTCTGTTTTTATGCCAGTATTGTGCTGAAGAAACAGCATTGCTTTAACTCTGATTCCTCTACATTCTATGCTTAACTTAGGAGTGGCAACGGAAAGAGACTTTTAACTAATTACACCAAGAAAACCAAGTAATTTCCTCACTGGTCTGAGTCATAGTCTGGGGTTGAGCCTTTGTTATTCATGGTGAGATACGGCAAGGGAAGGCTTCCCTGGACACGTTGTTAGTACAGGTAGCTCGTTTGTTACAAAAGCTCTTTTACCTTTCAGAGTGAGTTGACTCAAATTGTATAATGACTGAGCTGTGCTGTGAGTGGGAAGAGGAAGATACTTACCGATGGCTCCCCAGCACATAAACCAGCCTTTCCACAGGTGGGTATGTTCCCCCATGTCAATCTTGGGAGGCCTGTCTGCCTCCCACTGTACACGGGTATGACTTAGGAACTGTGAACGAGGCTCAGGACCTCCCCACCCAGATCTGTGATCCTTAAGAAGTTGATGCAACCCCAAGCGCCTGTCAATCAACGAGTGGATAGAGAAAATGTACATCCACACAACAGGGTTCTACACAGTGGTAAAGAAAGATGACATCATGAACTTTGCAGGTAAATGGATGGAGCTAGAAGATATTATGCTGAATGAGGTAACACAGTCCTAGAAAAACAGATGATGAATGGTATCCCTCATTTGTGGAAAACTGAGTAACATTGTTATATTTCTCTTTATCCAAAAGTAACTGTGCTCTTAAAATGTGAATCCCTTCATGGGCTGTAGAATGAACCTACTACCTATTTTCAGATTTTATAATTTTGGTACAAGGGTAGGGGGTATGTTTTCATATTCTAGAGCAATATAAAATTAAAAGGGAAAATGTGAATCCTGAAATATGATTTGGAAATAACATCCAGTTTATTTTCAGATGACAGGATTTTAGTACATGTGTGACATACATAAATGCATATATTGAAACAATACAGACTGGAAGGAACAACAGCAACAACAAAAGAACTGGGACAGGAAACTGACTGAAACAGTAGAGTTCTTCCCCCCCCCAAAAAATATTCTTTTGCTTTGGAAAACTTTGAAAAGACTCAGAAGGGGAAACAGGACATATATGGCAGACAGCATGAACTTGGGAGGGGAGAGGTAGACAACATGAACTTGGGAGGGGCGGGCGGGAGCGGGGTGGGGGGGAGAGTCTGACTTGAACTGAGAAGTGATATATGAAATGTACAAAACTTCAATAAAAGATAAAAAAATGAAGTTGCTGCAAAGGCATACAGCTATCTAGGATTCTTCCTGGTGGGGCTACAGCGCTAGTGTCCAGAAACCAGACAAATCCCACAATGTGATTTGGGGTTCTGCTGCCTGCCTCCTTTAGGGTATCCACATTTGTTGAATCTAGTACCCTAGGGGCCATCCAATACCTTCTCAGTAAGTTCTTTGTTTGCAGGTGTTTTTCTGGTATTGGCGACTAAGAACCCCTTAAACAAACAGCATACATTGATAGGGCACTTGTTATTTGCCAACCACTGTCGTCAATGCTTTGTTGCAAATATGATTTCCTTTAATACCACTAAAATAAACAGATTAAGCCAGGCATGGTGGCTCACGCCTTTAATCCCAGCACTTGGGAGGCAGAGGTAGGTGGATCTTTGTGAGTTCAAGGCCAGCCTGGTCTACAGAGTGAGATCCAGGACAGCTGGGGCTACAGGGAGACCCTGTCTTGAAAAGATCAAAAAATAAAATAAAATAAAATAAAATAAACAGATTTCCTATTCTTGTAAAGAAACCATGTGCCAGAACAATTTACTTTATTAAGACAAATAATATATAGCCTCTTTTTCAGTAAAGCATCAAAAAGATGCTTTACTCCAACAGCATAAAATTGGAAGTAACCTGAAATAAGCAGGCAAATTATACGGCAAATACTCACCAGGCTAGTTTGTAGCCACTTCAAACAAAATTAGCAAAACTGAGATGTGAAATGGAAAACGACTGAAATTGCATCAGGGTAAAGATTTGAAAGCAAATTGTGAAGTAGAAGGATCCCGTGACACTGAGAGCTGTTTTCTAGAGAGTGAGTGCATGCAGACTTCTGGTCTCTAACCTCGAGTTGTTAGGCAAAGCTAAATCTAGGTCAATGCCAAATGCAAAGGTTCACACATTTCCTGTTTAGGTAGATTTGAAGGCTGACGTGTTCAAGGGGTGGAAAAATAGATCAGATAACAGCAAGAGACAGTCTGACCAGCCATAGTTTTTTTCAATAGTCATAGTGGTGTAGCCACCCAAACCCTCTCTCAAAATAGTCCTAATCTTCAGAAGCCTAAACGTTGCACAAAGCTGAGGGAAACACAAGTGGAAAATATGTATGTGTTAACCCTAGACGATTCCTGTTAGGTTTTTTTTTTCTCCTTTCCCTTGCTTTTGGGAAATGGCATAAGTGAATACTATTAGAAGCCCCCAAAAAATGCCAAACAGGTCCTTCTGCATCCTTCACCAGGGATGTCTTCAAGCAGATCCTTCTGCATCTTTCACCAGGGATGTCTTCAAGCGGGTCCTTCTTCATCCTTCATCAAGGATGCCTTCAAGCAGGTCCTTCTTCATCCTTCATCAAGGATGTCTTCAAGCGGGTCCTTCTTCACCCTTCACCAGGGATGGCTTCAAGTGAGTCCTTCCTTCTTCATCCTTCATCAAGGATGCCTTCAAGCAGGTCCTTCTGCATCCTTCATCCAGGATGCCTTCAAGCGGGTCCTTCTGCATCTTTCACCAGGGATGTCTTCAAGCAGGTCCTTCTGCGTCCTTCACCAGGGATGGCTTCTGTCCTACTTCACCACTACCAAGTTGTCTTCATCAAAGTTCTTGGTGTCATGACACATGTGTAATTTCCCCTTTCAAAGTGCATTTTTTTTCACTTTTTGCACAGATCTAAGAATATGATTGGTTAAGCCTAATTAAAATAAAAAACAAGCTGGGAGTGGTGGTGCATGCTTTTAATCTTAAAACTTGGGAGGCAGAGGCAAGCGGATCTTGTGAGTTCGAAGCCAGCCTGGTCTACAAAGTGAGTTCCAGGGCAGCTGGGGCTACAGCGAGACCCTGTCTCAAAAAAAGACCAAACAAAATAAAATAAAATAAAATAACAAGATGTAGCTCAATGGTAGTGATATTGTGCATGAAACCCTGTGTTCAGTCCTTAGCACTGAATATGAATGCACAAACAACAAAAAATGAATTTTTAATATATGTAGTAGTATTAAATATATAAAGACATAGCTCAGCATTAAGAGTCTTTTGTAGTTCTATGCAGTGGCAAAAAAAAAAAAAAGGCAACATCATGAAATTTGCAGGTAAATGGATGGAACTAGAAGTTGTTATGCTAAGTGAGGTAACACAGTCCTAGAAAAACAAACAATAAGCCGGGCGTGGTGGCTCACGCCTTTAATCCTAGCACTCGGGAGGCAGAGGCAGGCGGATCTTTGTGAGTTCAAGGCCAGCCTGGTCTACAGAGTGAGTTCCAGGACAGCTGGGACTACAGGGAGACCCTGTCTCGAAAAGACCAAACGAACAAACAAACAAACAAACAAACAAACAATGTATGGTGTCCCTCATTTGTGGATCCTAGAACCAAATCCTTATTTGTAAGGCAAACTGAGGGTTTTTTTTTCCTTTTTAGTAAATATAATACCTGATGCCACTATAAAAAAAGTATATTAAATCATACATCAACTTGCTATGTAATTTAGGAGTGTAAAGAAATATTTCTTTTTACTCGCATGCAACTCTACTGTTAAAAAGTGAATCCCTAAACATGTTTTGAAATTAACCTATAGTTTTTTTTTCAGATGATGTAATTTTGTTACATGTGTGGAGTGTATATATGCATATTTTGGAGAACAACAACAACAAAAAATACTTGTTCAAAGAACTGACTGAAACAAAACATCTAAATTTCTGCGTCTAAATTTTTTTAAAAACACTGAGAAAAAGATGCAAGACATGTATGGCAGAATACAGAAGCTTTCGTAGGGTGGGGGGCTTAGAAGGGGAAAAGGTCTAAATTTGACTAAGAAATGTATGAAATCCACAAAAGTTCAATAAAAAGTAATGAAGAATTTTTATTTTATTTTTTATCTTTTCGAGACAGGGTCTCCCTGTAGCCCAGCTGTTCTGGAACTGACTCTGTGGACCAGGCTGGCCTTGAACTCACAAAGATCCACCTGCCTCTGCCTCCCGAGTGCTAGGATTAAAGGTGTGCGCTACCATGCCAGGCTTGAAGCATTTTTTTAAAAAGGAGTCTTTCCTAGTCTTCTAGAGGACCTGAGTTCAGTTCCCAAGTCCCTCATCAGGTAATTCACAGCCTTCTGTAACTCCAGCCCCAGAGGATTTGATTTTTTTTTTTAGGGGGGAGGCAGGATTTTATACTTTATTTCATTGAAAGGTATATGAAATTAAACAGGGCTACATTTATTAGCATAAAATGAAAAGTTAACATAATTGTCAGATAAATTGTAATCATAGTTTTTCAACCTCAAACCAAATGTTTAATTAAAAAAAATGGTGCTATGCAACAACTTTAAAAATTTACAAAGCCTGTGTCCATAACACATGGGTATGCTGAAATAAAAGTCATTCAATGATCAACAGTTATCATCATACTTTCTAATTTAGTTTAAAAACACATTCTGGGAGCTGGAGAGATGATTCAGCTGTTAAGAGCAATGGCTGCTCTTGCACAAGACTGGAGTTCAAATCCCAAAATTTATAATGTGGCAAACAGCCCTCTGTAACTCCAGTTCCAGGGGATCTGATATCCTCCTCTGTCCTCCCTGGGTACTACACAGTACATGTGCACTTACATACATTAGGCATAACACTCATAAACATAAAATAAAAATAAATAAGTAAATGAAACACATTCTGTTTCACTCTTTGACTGACTCAAAATATCTACTTCCTAACAACTTACAGTGGCAGAATTTTTGTATACAGAAAATATTTCAACTTGTATCTTTTTCTTATTGTTGTTGTTCCCTTTAATTTTATATTACTCTAAAGTATGCATGTATACATACACTCTACACATATACCTAAATTATGACATCTGAAAATAAAGTATAGGTTAAGTCCAAAACATGTTTAGGGATTCACTTTTTAACAGTAGAGTTGCATGAGAGTAAAAAGAAGTATTTCTTTACACTCCTAAGTTACAAAGCAAGTTGACGTATGTTTTAATGTACTCTTTTTTTATAGTGGCATCAGGTATTATATTTACTAAAAAAAAAGTTACTCAGTTTGCCTTATAAATGAGGATTTGGTTCTAGGATCCACAAATGAGGGACACCATATGTTGTTTGTTTTTCTGGGACAGTATTACTTCACTTTAGCATAACAGCTTCTAGTTCCATCCATTTACCTGCAAATTTCATGATGTCATCTTTCTTTACCATGGCATAAAATTCCATTGTGTAGATGTACCGCATTTTCTTTATCCACTCATCAGTTGAGGGACACTTGGGTTGGTTCCAGCTCTTCTCTATTGTAAAGAGAGCTGAAATAAACATAGTTGTGCATGCATCTCTACAATAGGATGGGTCTTGTGGGTATATACCTAGGATTGGTACGACTGGGTCAGGTGGTAGGTTCATTTTGAGTCTTTTAAGAGTTCTTCACACTGCTTTCCATAGGGGTTGCATGAGTTTACATTCCCACCAGCAGTGAATGAGTGTTCCCCTTTCCCCACAACTTCTCCAGCATTTGGTATCATTTGTTTTCTTGATCATAGCCAGTCTTACTTAGGTAAGATGAAATCTTAAAGTGTTTTTATTTTATTAAAAATAAAATAAGGGGCTGGAGAGATAGCCTAGTGGTTAAGAGCACCGACTGCTCTTGCAGAGGACCCGGGTTCAATCCCCAGCATCCACATGGCGGCTGAGAACTGTCTTTAACTCCAGTTCTAGGGGAATCCGACACCCTCTTCTGACCTCCGAGGCATTGCACGACACAGGTGCACAAACCTACATGCAGCCAGTACATTCATACACATACAAAAATAAATAAAATTAAAAATAAATAAATAAATCTTGGGGCTGGAGAGATGGTTTAGCAGTCAAGAGCACCGGCTGTTCTTGCAGAAGACCAGGGTTCGATTCCCAGCACCCACATGGCGGCTAAGAACCATCTTTAACTCCAGTTCCAGGGGGACCCGACACCCTCTTCTGTCCTCCGCAGCATTGAACGACACGAGTGCACCAACCTACATGCAGACAGTACACTCATACACATAAAAATAAAATAAAATAAATCTTTTAAAAAATAAAATATACTTAACATATAATTATATAAATATATATTCATGCATATATCAGTAATGCATATAAGATATAATTGGAGCCGGGTGTGGTAGCACACGCCTTTAATCCTAGCACTCGGGAGGCAGAGACAGGTGGACCTTTGTGAGTTCAAGGCCAGCCTGGTCTACAAAGGGAGTTCCAGGACAGATGGGGCTACAGGGAGACCCTGTCTCAAAAAGACCAAAAAANTAGAATATGTAATAATGTAAAATATTTAAATATATAATTATATGTATCATACTCTTTGATATTTTACATATATTTGTGTACATATATGTAGAATTTTTATAGAAACAAGAGGAAGAGGCAGATGGATTTCTGTGAGTTCAAAGCCACATATCAAGGTCTATATATTCAATATTGAATTCCAGGCCCGCCAGGAGTTTAAAAAAAAAAAAATGTTCCTCCAAAAATATTTTGGAGAGTTTGTTTGGTTTGCTTTTTCTTTTTGTTTCATTCTTTTGAAAAGTTAAGCCCAGGCTGGCCTTGAATTTTCTTTTTTAAACTATTATTTATTTATTTATTTATTTATTTATTTATTTATTTATTTTCTATGTATGAGTGTACTGTCTGCATGTAGGTTGGTGCACCCATGTTGTGCAATGCTGCAGAGGTCAGAGGAGGGCGTCGGATTCCCCTGGAACTGGAGTTCTCCTGGAATTGGAGTTAAAGATGGTTCTCAGCTGCCACGTGGGTGCTGGGGATCAAACCCTGGTCCTCTGCAAGAGCAGTCAGTGCTCTTAACCACTAGGCCATCTCTCCAGCCCCATAACAGAGTTTTAAAAAATACAAAAAACTATAGCGAGGGTCTGGAGAGATGGCCTAGCGGTTAAGAACGCCGACTGCTCTTGCAGAGGACCTGGGTTCGATCCCTAGCACTCACATGGCGGCTGAGAACCGTCTTTAACTCCAGTTCCAGGGGAATCCGACACCCTCTTCTGACCTCGACAGCATTTCACGACACGGGTACACCAACCTACATGCAGACAGTACACTCATACACATAAAAAATAAATAATTTTTTTTAAATCTCCGTTATTTATTTATTTATTTATTTTGAAACAGAGTTTTAGTATGTAGCCCAGGCTGGCCAGCTTACTGTCTGCCTGCCTCCTAATGCTGGGATTAAAACTTACACCAGTAAGCTCAGTCTCATTTTTACTATAAATGTGTCAACTTTATAGAAGAAAATAGTCTCTTTTTACAAAAGTGAAGAGCTGGGGCTGGAGAGATAGCCTAGCGGTTAAGAGTTCTGACCGCTCTTGCAGAGGACCCGGGTTCGATCCCCAGCACCCATATGGCAAACGAGAACCGTCTGAAATTCCAATTCCAGGAGAACTCCAGTTCCAGGAGAATCCGAGACCCTCTTCTGAGCTCCGCGGCATTGCACGACACGGGTGCACAAAGTTGCATGCAGGCAGCACATTCATACACATACAGAAATAAATAAAATTAATTTTAAAATTTTTTTAAAAAGTGAAGAGCTAGGAAGGAGCTTACTGCATAAGCATGAGGGCGTGAATTTGATCGATAGAACCTACCGGAAAAGGCCTGCCTTGAATTTGAAACCCCAGCAATGAGGAGGTGGAGATCGGTTCCTGGAGCTCACTGGCTAGCCAGCCTCGCCTACTTGGTGAGCTCTGAGCTAGTAAAAGACTCTGCCAAAAAGAAAGGTGTCCACCTGTTGATTTTCTTTTCTGTAGCTCAGCAGGTCACTCCAGTCCTTAGGGATGGCACTTTCCCTTTCTTTTTTTTTTTTTTTTTTATTTTATTTATTTCCGTATGTGTATGAATGTACTGTCTGCATGCAGGTCTGTGCACCCGTGTCGTGCAATGCCGCGGAGGTCAGAAGAGGGTGTCGGATTCCCCTGGAACTGGAGTTCTCCTGGAATTGGAGTTTCAGACGGTTTTCGGCCGCCATGTGGGTGCTGGGGATCGAACCCGGGTCCTCTGCAAGAGCAGTCGGCGCTCTTAACCGCTAGGCCATCTCTCCAGCCCCTTCCCTTTCTTTTTAAGAACTATTTTATATAAGCGGGGCATGGTGGTGCACACCTTTAATCCTACCACTCCGGAGGCAGAGGCAGGTGGATCTCTGTGAGTTCAAGGCCAGCCTGGTCTACTTCAGGATCTCCAGGGCAGCTGGGGCTACAGAGAGATGCTGTCTCAAAAAGGCCAAAAATTTTTTATTATTTTAATTTTATCTTATGTGTTTGAGTGTATTGCCGTCATGTATTTAAATGTACCCATCAATGCTCAGAGAGCTCAGAAGAGGGCATCAGATCCCCTGGAACTGGAGTTATGGACAACTGTTAGCTACCATGTAAGTGTTGAGAATTGAACCTAGGCCTTCTGTGAGAGCAGCCAGTGCTCTTAACTCCTGGGCCGTCTCTCCAGCCTCGCTTTCTCTTTCCTAATAAACTGTCTGTTACTATTTATGAAAAAAAAAAAGGTGGATGACAACTGACATCTGAGGACAGATAACATCCAAGTTTGCCCTCTGCTCTACACACAGACACACGGACACACACACAAATGCACATACCCAAAAAAGTTTAAAAAAAATAAAAAGCACTTGGGAGGCAGAGGCAGGAGGATCTTTGTGAGTTCAAGGCCAGCCTGGTCTACAGAGTGAGTTCCAGGACAGCTGGGACTACAGGGAGACCCTGTCTCGAAAAAGACCAAAAAAAATAAAATAAAATAAAAATAAAAGAGTGGATCTCTCTTGGAAACACCCACTCTGTGTGTGGAAAGACTCATTTTTCTCAAGGTTTTACTACCCATTAAAATGGCCTATACATTGTTTTTACTGTCTGAAGTCTTCAGAATAAATGTGTGCCTGTTATCCTCCAGTGAGTCATCCTGGGAAGATTAATCTGTGGCTTTGGTTTGAGAAATGAAGCCTATTAAGTGGCCTTAAAAACAAAAGTGGGCATCATTGTTCATGCAAATTATTGGTGCTTTAAAAAGCCTGAGCTTCCATGGCTTCTCTTCTCTGCATTTTATTTTAACTCAGGGGAAAAGCAATGGAGAGGGAGTTGTGCAATGGAGCTGTTAACTCCTCCTCCATATGTGGAACGAAGACCAGCAGAGCCTTTGGGATGATAGTGAGGCTTTGATTTTGTGATTACAATTAAAGATCAAGGTGAGCACCTGGTGCCTGAAAACTTGCCCTGATGGAGATGAATAAACCCCTGTCTCTAATACCTATCCCCTTCTAAAATACAAATATGGCAGATTACCAGCCATCAGAGCACCCTCATCAACTGTCCCTCAGCCTGGATTCCCACACAGTCCAGAGAGAAGGGAGCACCCCGTTCGGCAGCCAGATCGGCAAAGTAAGCTCAAGGGCTCAACAAGAAGTCAAGTGCAGTCAGTGCACGCACATTCTCATCTGCCTCTTCCCCTGTCTGACAAATTACTTTTTTGCAGACCTTCAGAGGGAGGCCGATTGTTGGCAGAGTGTGGGAAAAAGCACACTCATACATTGAGGGGGGAGTATAAATTGATGTACAATTTGGGGGAATGGGTAATTAGGCCTCTGTCAAAATTTGAATGTATACCCAGTGCACACAGGACTCTAGCTTCCAAAATCTAGCAAGAAGGTCTATATAATACCTAGAAAAGCCTTTGCAGGATTTATTATAGTAGAAAAGTTTCAAACAGCCTATATACATATCACCACATGATCATTTAAATAATGAGTTCTATGCCCACACAATGAAGCACCACATAGCGGTTAAAAAGGAGACACTGGTCAGTGATGACTTAGAAAGCATTTTTTTGTATGTTCATATCTCAGGCTGGCCTCCATCTTTATATGGAACTAAGGCTGACCAAGAACCTCTGTCCCTCCTGCTTCTTCTGATCTTCCTAAATGCTGGGATTACAGGCATGTGCCACCATACCTAGTTTTATGTGGTACTAGAGACTGAACCCCAGTTTTCACACATCCCTAGCCCCAAAAGCAACTTCTTTTAAATAATACCTTCTAGGAGCAACCCTTTTATTTCTATTAATGATTGAGTGTGCTTGTGTCTGTGTCTAAATGTCTATTTAGCATTGAAAAGAATTTGATCCAGACCAGCCTGGTTCACATACTGAGTTCAAGACCAGCCAGTGCGACATAGTGAGACCCTGTCTCAGAGACAAACAAGAAAAGGAAAAGAATGGTTAAATACTTTCTTAATGTGGGTTCTTCTAACGAGGATGTGGTTGAGACTGGAATCAAAGAAGGGGACTTAACTCCTGCTTTATGAATTTCTGTGGTTTAAAATAGAAACTTTTCTTTGTTGTTTATTGTTATCTCTTTTTAAAGTATTTTATTTAGTTAAATATTTTATTATTTATTGTTTGTTTTGTGTGTGTGTGTGCACATTGTGTGCAGATGTGTGTGCCACAAACATACATGTGTGTGCTGATCATAGTACAGTTTTCAAGAGTTGGTTCTCTCCTCCTGTCATGTGACTTCTGGTGATTGACCTCAGGTCTCCAAGTGCTTGGTGGCAAGCACTTTCACCCACTAACTTACTTCCTGGCTACTATTGTTAGTTCTTGAATGATTATTTTAAAATGAAGGCACCAAACCTATTTCTGTACTCATCCTTTCATGCTGAAGCTCTGTTCAGGCTGACACAAACTCTCTGTGATCTCGGTTCCTCTCAGCCCAGAGGACCTCAGTTCACAGGGAGAAGTCAGGTTATGAGAGCTGAATCATTCGGGGCTTCAGGGAAGCAGCCTGTCATTACTGTAGGGATCAGGGCAGGGGTCAGTAATGCCAACGACACTGGCCTCAGCGGTACTGCAGCACCCCATCTCTGAGCTGACTTGGTTCTTAAGCCCAGGTAGAACTGAGTGCATTAATTATAAAATGGACTACACTGAAATGCCAGGGGCAGAAACCTGCTCGCCATGTGAGCTTCTGCCCCATATCAGAGCAAATGTCTCAATTAATCTGATTCCTTCAGTGTCTTCTGTTTAGGGGAGACAGCTGGGCAGCGGAAGGTAGGCACAGTGTGGCATTCAAGGGTCCTGGGTCCAGTGTTTCTCTCTGATTTCTGAGTGCCATTTCTCTCATATTTACCCATAATTCTCTCAAAGGTCTCTCCTTCCTTTCCTTACAAGTTTAGACAGATGGTGCTGCATCTAGATAAGGAGACAGGTGCTTCGTCATCCATCTAAACCATGTTTTCTAAATACTTTCCCAAAGTCTCTTCTAAGTCTAGTATGCATTCATTCTGACCTATATAAATGAAAGCTGATAAGCCCATTAACCAATAAACTCTCCCCAATTAGGCAATTATGAGGAATCATTGATAAGTCAGTGACAGGCTATAATGAGGCCTTTTAAAGCTATTCTGGTGTCAGAGGAGGATGGTGGTTAATTGTGCCTGCCTGGACAGCACTGTGCAGTTACTGTTTCTGGAGATATTTCTGTACCATCCTCTTAACTCTGCCTCTTTCAGACGCCCCCTGTGCCCTGGATGGGGAAGGCTTTCTGGGTAAGTGCCGAACTTACAGACCAAGCCCGGTTGGGAATACCTCGTGGCAATGTTCTCCTGAGAGAGAACTACTTACCTCTCTTTGGGTTTGGTCAACATGGACAGACATGAGTGTCTGAGAACATGACGACAAAGGGAGGAGGCAGCATGGGGTGCCCCTCAGGGACGCCATTTCCGCTCTCTTCCAATGGAGCCACTTGTCTTCTTTCTTTTTTTTTTTTAATTTAATTTTTATTGATGCTTTGTGCATTTCATACATGTTTCCCTTAATTCCCAGATAGGCGAGTATCTTGACCTTTCCCTTCCCCCCCCCCCTCACCCCATCCCAGATCATGCATTCTGCCATAACTTCCTGCATCTTTCTCTCATCAGTTTTTTTTGAGTGTTTCATTTTTTAGCTATAAGTGATAATCCATGAGTATAAGCATCCTTCGTGCAAAACCAATCTATAGACTGTTGTGCCCAAACCCCCACAGTCCCACCATTCAGTGGAGGTTGACAGGTTGTTTGTTCAATCAAGTTGATCAAATGAGTGTCCAGACTACATCGCTGTAGTTTCACCGTTCACCCCAATCGCAGCCTTTACATTCTACCACGCCCCCTCTTCCGCAGATTGTTCCCTAGGCTTAGAAAAGGGGCACAGGTGGATGAGAAGTAAAACTGTCCTCTCTCTCTGGAGCTGTTGACTTGGATTCTGGTCAATTCTGGCTGTTTCCTTTCATGGGCTGACAGTTTGTTCAGGAGTAACCTTTCGATCCTACTAATGAAGCACAAGCAATTAGATATATAGGTATTTAAGCAGCACTAATAGTTATGGTAGGTTACTTTGGCATAGACACATATGTTTGGATGATATGTTAATTCATGAATTATATTTTTACCCCCTGATAAATATAACAGGGTCTTACTGTGGCTTATGACATCTCCTAACCTGTAGAGGATGTAGGCTTGTGGCATCAGCCATGGGTTATTCCTCCAAGGAGAGAGCCAACAGCCAATTAGATTTGGGATATACAGGCACATGGCTGCCTCTGCTGCACAGTATTTCCAGGCAGGTGAAGTGTAGCTGGTGCTGATGGTGGAGTCTTGCTTGACTCAGGGAGACCCGTATTTGCTTTATTGGTTTAGTGGCCTTTGGGAACACTCTCTGGCATTCCAGAGGCCATCTGTACCCTTGCATGTGCGGTCTCAATACATCCCTCCCATGTTAACGTCAGGTCTTCGGCAGCAGGGTCTTATCGCCTCTCCTCCTGCAGGTATCCCAACTTAGGGGCAAGGAGCCCTTACCTTTTGTGGGGCCTTGGATCCCCTGGCCAACATCCCCTTGGTAGAACAATCCATTGCTGATGTCAGAGCTCCTGCATTAATATACTTTGCCTAAGTGCATAGCCCAAGGACTTTAGTATTATATTTGGTTCTGAACAGAGTATAATCCTCACTTGTCTTCTTTCTATGCGTTATTTTATGCTTCCTTTTCTGCAAAAGGAAAGAGAACAAAGGAAGAAAGCAAATGAGGAAGAACAGAGAGGAAAAGGAAGGAAGAATGAGAATAAGTGAGAAACTTGAAAGATGAATGAAAGAGGGCAGGGTAGACAGAGGAGGAACGCAGGACAGCCAGTGGGGCTGGGGCTGTAGAGGCAGAGAGGAGGGGCGGGGGGGGGGGGAGTAGCAAATCAGAAATCCTAAAGGCCTCAGGACCTGGGATGTAGATCAATTAGTAGAGTGCTTGCCTGGTGTTCATGAAACCCTAGGTTTAAATCCCAGCTACACATAAACTAGGGGAGGTGATGCATGCCTGTAATCCCAGCATGGGGAGGTAGAAAAGTCAGAGGTTCAAGACTGTCATCAGCTACATAGTGAGTCCAAGGCTAGCCAGTACCAAGTAAGACCCTGTGTCCTTATAGTCTAGAGGATCTAGAAGATGGGAGGCTCTGGATCCCATTCCAGTACAAGACCCATCTGTCCCTGCTCTTCCCATGGTACCTTCCACCTCTGCCGTCAGGGTAGTCACCTCTGCGACTGTGTCTCAGTCTTCCCTAAAGTCTCCCATTTTTGTTTTTTGTTTGTGACATGAGGTGCACCAATCCTGAAGGTACAGCAATATCAGATCAATGGGTGGAGTACATATATCCCTACTCCAAAACACCATCAGATAATGGTCATAAAAAATAGTAAAGTGTGGGGCATGGTGGCGCACGCTTTTAATCCCAGCACTCGGGAGGCAGAGGCAGGTGGATCTCTGTGAATTCAAGGCCAGCCTGGTCTACATATTGAGCTCCAGGTCAGCTGGGACTAAAGGGAGACCCTGTCTCAAAAAGACCAAAAATATAAATAAATAAAAATAAAGTATTAAAGTATAAGAACATGTGATCCTAGCGAAAAGCCCAACAGGTGGTGCATGTTGTCTCTCATATCCTTTGTACCCCCTACTCCCACCCGCTGGGTGAGGGCCACAGGCCCTCAGGCCCGTCCTTCTCATCCTTGATGGCTTTACCTCCTTCTCGCCTTCCTTCTCTCCAATACTCCTCCTGCTCTTCTACAGCTTTTTTTCCCCCTCCTGCACTTTCTCTAGAAAGCATCTTATTTCCTCTCACTCCAACTACCATGTCCTTTTGTTGTTTGTCTGCTTGTTATATTTTGAAGCAGGGAGGTCTCGTTTACTAGCCAGGAATATCTGGAACTCCCTATATTGTCCAGGCTGGCCTTGATTTGGCAGTGATCCTCTTCCCTCTGCCTCCTATGTGCTAGAATTACAAACATGGACCACCATGCCTGGCTTTCCATCTAACACTCTCTATTTTTCTAGTCACTCTATTCAACAATCCATTGAGTCATTAATATCTAAAACCTTTAATCCCATCTCTTCTTCACTGACCTTCACCCCTCAGGGCTTTTTTCCCTTTGCTACCCAGGTTAGACAATATGGACCCACTATCTTCTACAAATACAGCTCTCTCTCTCTCTCTCTCCCTCTCTCTCTCTCTCTCTCTCTCTCTCTCTCTCTCTCTCTTTCTCTCTTTTTCTCATCTAATTCCTATAGGATTGTTATCGCCACAAGTCATTTCACCCAAGATATATAACAAGGTTACTGTCATAGTTTGCTTCAGTGGTGAACTTGACAGGCCCGGATAGAAGGAACGTTAATGGAGGAATTTCCTCCATCATATCTCCATCATATTGGCCTGTGGGCATGTCTGTGGGGACATTTTTTGATTGGTAATTGATAGGGGAGTGACCAGACCACTATGGGCAGTTGCTGTCCCTGAGAAGGTGGACCAGGACTGTATAGCTGACCATGAGTCTGAAGAAAGCCAGTAAGCAGTGTTCCTCCATGGTCTCTGCCTCAAGCTCCTGCCTGCTTCCTTTTATGATAGGCTGTAAACTTTATTATATATTTGACCTATATTATTATATTTAAAAATATATTCTTAAATAAACCTTTCCTCCTCAAATTGCTTTTGGCCATTTTTTTTTTTTTTTTTTTGTCTTTTCGAGACAGCTGTCCTGGAACTCACTCCGTAGACCAGGCTGGCCTTGAACTCACAAAGATCTACCTGCCTCTGCTTCCCAAATACTAGGATTAAAGGTGTGCGCCACCACGCCTGGCCTGGCTCATTGATTTTATTCAGCCTCACTGTTTTCAAACCCCAGATTTGCACACCCAGCCCTTATATATTTCTACTTGGTGTTCAGTATCTCAAGCCCAAGAGCAAATGTGAAATGTTTCTCCATAAACCTCCTTCACAATTTTCCTTGTCTTTATAGATGTCAAATCCATTCTCCCTGTTTTTTTTTAACTTTTATTTATTATTTTTTATGTGTATGAGTGTACTATCTGCATGTAGGTTTGTACACCTGTGTTGTGCAATGCTGCGGAGGTCAGAAGAGGGCGTTGGATTCCCCTGGAACTAGAGTCAAAGACGGTCCTTAGCCACCATGTGGGTGCTGGGAATCGAACCCGGGTCCTCTGTAAGAGCAATCGGTGCTCTTAACTGCTGAGTCATCTCTCTAGCCCCTACTCTCCCTGTTTTTAAGGCCAAGATCAGGACACTGTTGTGTAGTTTTCCTTTCAAGTTCTGTCCAATAGCACTGGTGCACATCTATAATCCCAGCTTTTAGGAGATGAAGGCAAGAGGGTCAGGAGGATGAGACTAGCTTGGGCTACAACACTAGACTTTATTTCAAAACTTAAAATAAGCCAGGCGTGGTGGCACAGGCCTTTAATCCTAGCACTTGGGAGGCAGAGGCAGGCGGATCTTTGTGAGTTCAAGGCCAGCCTGGTCTACAGAGTAAGTTCCAGGATCGCTGGGACTACAGGGAGACCTTGTCTCGAAAAGATAAAAAATAAATAAATAAATAAACAAATCAAAACTTAAAATAACAGAAATTCCTTAATATAGAACCAAATGTGCTTGGTGTGGTCGTGCACACCCTTAATCCCAGCACCTAGGGGGCAGAGACAGGCAGATCTTTTTGAGTTTAAATCCATCCTAATCTATATAGGGAGTTACAGCCAAACAAACAAACAAAAAAGTTCAAAATATAACTGGCGTCCATCCACCTCACACAACTAGGGCTGCTCCTGGCCCCAGCTCTTGAGTGGCTTGCTGGACTGTCCCAGGTGCTCTGGGTATTGCTGTGGATGCTGCTGGCCACTCCCCACAATCTGCCCCTTCTTCTTTTCTGTGGATTACTGGTTTTGGTCAGTTCTTCTTGTAGTTTGCCTTGAAGTAATGACGAAGTTTAGACAAAGGATGAGAGCAGAAGAGATGTGCACCAATTTCAAGGTGGACCTAAAGACCACGGACATTGACCCCGCACTTCCTGCTTCTCATGAGCTGGAATGTGGAATGATATATGGATATACGGCCTACGAAAAAAACCCAATGGCCCAAGAGGAGCCTAAACTTCTGTGTGTTCTGTGAAAAGTGTTCCGTGAACACTTCTTCCTTGAACATACATACACATCAGGTTCCTAGAAAGAAGTACATCTGTAACCTACTTAATTACTGCTTGCAATCACAGGTTATGAAATCCCAGCCTTATCATAACTAAAACAAGCACCTCAGGATAGTGCCTAATACCAAGGCTCTTCCAGGCTTGAAAAACATTTGAATTCTGGCACTACCCACCCCCTCCAAAGCAAGCAGCTCCAAATACCAAAAAAAGGGTAAATTCAGCAATAATAAATACTTACATAACTGATGATACTTCTATGACAGTAACATAGCACTGGCAATAAAACTGTGTTCATATCAATGCAACAAAGTTTACATCATACAAATAATTATTCAAAAATGTTTCAGAACATCTTATAACAATTCTGGAAAATGTGCGTATCTATGATCTTGAGATGATATAGGATAGAACCTCAAATGAAAAGGGCCTAAGTCTTAGGGTGGTCTTAGTCTATTGAATAGCTGAGCTACCTTGAGAAAGATGCTCAAACTAAGATTTGATATTTATCTCCTCTAAAATGGAAAAAGGGCAGAAAAATAAACTATGTTATAAAAGGCTATTATAAAAATAATTTAAAAAAATATTCGTTTTGTGATTGGGTTTTGTTTTTGTTTTTGTTTTGAGACAAGGTCTCCCTGTAGCCACAGCTAGCCTGGAACTTGATATAGAGATGACAGACATCCTCCTGCCTCTGCCTCATAAGTGATGGTATTAAAGGCTTGTGCCACCAAACCTGGCTGGTTTTGTGGGTTTTGTTTGTTTGTATCTTATTTTTGAGACAGAGTCTCACTGTGTAGCACTGGCTAGCCTAAACTCACTATGAAGACTTACAGAGGTCCACCTGCCTCTGCCTCCCAGGTGCTGGGATTAAAGTTGTGTGTCACAATACCAGCCTAAAAATATATTGATTTTGAAAATGCATTGAATGGGGGCTGGAGAGACAGCTTATTGGTTAAGAGCACTGGTTGCTCTTGCAGAGGACCTGGGTTTGGTGCCCAGCACCCTCATGGCTGCTAACAAAGGACAATAACTCCAATTTCAGGGCATCCAATGTTGTGGATGAAAACCTACTGGTTTCTGAAGGCATTGCACAACACAGATGCACTTACATAAAAGAGCCGGGCGTGGTGGCGCACACCTTTAATCCTAGCACTTGGGAGGCAGAGGCAGGCGGATCTTTGTGAGTTCAAGGCCAGCCTGGTCTACAGAGTGAGTTCCAGGACAGCTGGGGCTACAGGGAGACCCTGTCTCAAAAAGACAAAATAATAATAATAATAATAATAATAATAATAATAATAATAAAATAAACAAAAAGAAAATACATTGAATGAATTATAAGAACCATGGAATAAATGCTATTACATATGTTATAAGCTTCCACAGAATCTCAGTGTTTGAAAAGAAATGTAGGAATCAATTAAGCCTCAATCTAACAAACAAGACTGCTTTGGGGGAATGTGGAGGGGTGCTAATGTCTCTCTATATAACTCTGGCCTTGAAGTTTCAATATTGCTGACTCAACCTTCCCAGGTGTTGATATTAGAGACGTGTGCCACCACACTTGAATGCAAAAATTATTATTTTTAGAGTCAGAATCTCATGTAGCCCAGGCTAGCCTTCAGTTCAGTATGTAGCAAGTATAACCTTGAACTCCTGACCCCCTACCTCCACTTCCTATTTCGGATTATAGGCATGGGCTGCCATGCTCCAGATAAGACTTTTGTTTTGGGTTGTTTTTCTTTTGTTTGTTTACTTATTTGTTTGTTTATGTACTTTTGAATTTTATTTTGCATGCATTTGTTCGTGGAGGTAGGAGAGGGGCATGGTGTACACCTGGAGGTCAGAGGATGACTTATGGAAGGCAGTTTCTTCTTTCCACCTTGTAGGTCCTAAGGATGGAACTTGGAACTCAGATTGTCAGGCTTTGTACTACATGCTGAGCTGCGTTGTGTTCACATGAAGACACAGACACAAACACACACACTGCTAAGATTTTTTTGTTTTTGTCTTTTTGAGACAGGGTTTCCTTGTAGCCCCAGCTGGCCTATATATCCCAAATAGACCAGGTTGGCTTTGAACTCACAGAGATCCGCCTGCCTCTGCCTCCCGAGTGCTGGGATTAAAGGCGTGCACTACCACGCCTTGGCTGGCTTCTGCTTTTAAACACGGATATCACTAATTAGACCTTAGACATGAGAATTCTATATTTTTAAAGCTCATTCATGTACAAGAAACTAGTAACATTTGTCCTTCTATTCACTAAGAATCAAATGCAGGATGGGAGGGTAGAAAGGAGAATTTTAACAAAACATTTTTTGATCTTTCTGATTCTGGACTATTTGAACCTATAATCATATTCAAAAAGCAATTATACTGAAATCATGCAGTAAGTTAACCAACAAATAAAACCAATGTATTTAGAGTAAATCTGATACAACTGGAGTTTGGAGAGTAACCACCTCTTCGTTTTCCTAAGGACTCTGTGCGGACTTAGCTTTTGCCACCACCTTGATCCCCCCCTTGAGCGTTCCCAATGTCTCTGTTCACTTACCATACAAAGCAGTCTGGTCCATTGTTGGACAGCTGCAAGTCTGTGTCAAAGTGAGCAATGCTGGATATAGATGGGGGTGGGGTGGGTATCTGACTCACAGCACAGAACTGAATTTGTATATGACAGTGACGAGCTTGATGATAGGATTTACTGACTCTACTTCTGGTGGGTCTCTGACTGTCACTATGACAGAAAACTGATGTTGATTTTATCTTCAGATTTTTGCTTGACCTATGAATGTGGCTTTGGCTCCAGTTATCAGGAAGCCCTCAAAGTGGGATGTAAACCCTCATTTAATCAGCATTGTGTGTGTCTTGTTCGTAATTGTTATTATCTAATGCAAAAAGGCTCCTTATTACCAAACATCATAGCTACAACATCCAAGCTACTGAGCACTGTCTAATTCTAGGGGCAAAGGAGGCTTTCCTGGGAAATAAATGTGTCCATTTTCTAATCTTAAAAGCACAAGAGGGGGGCTGGAGAGATGGCCTAGTGGTTAAGAGCGCCGACTGCTCTTGCAGAGGACCGGGTTCGATCCCCAGCACCCACACGGCGCTGAGAACCATCTGAAACTCCAATTCCAGGAGAACTCCAGTTCCAGGGGAATCCGACACCCTCTTCTGACCTCCTTGGCATTGTACAACACTGGTGCACAAACCTACATGCAGACAGTACATTCATACACATACGAAAATAAATAAAAATTTTTAAAAAGCACAAGACGAACCAAAAAGAGAGAAGAAATCACTTCCAAGGAGTTGAGGAGGAAATGTTTCATTTTTCACTTGGCTCCATGGTTTTGGACTGGAAACCAATCCTTTCATCTCAAAAGACTCTACCAATTGCCCTTCTTCTCTCCACCCACACACTACCTATTATTCTCCTTTAAATGGCTTGCAACTGTCAAGTAGAGGCTGTTATCAATATTGCATCTGGCCCAGATGGATTAGAGGGAGAATGATGTTTGTGGCTCACTGTAATCCCTTCATCAGCTCCAGGATTGCCATTTTCTCCAGGGAATGTGGCAAAGCCGCAGGAAATCCCCAAAGACAAGATGTTGCAGGCGTCTCTCTGGTTTAGCTGGCAAACACTGAAAAAGTAATGCAGGCAAGAGAGATGGGAGGAAAGTCCTGGTCTGCAAAGGAGCAGCAGCTGCAGAGTGAGCCACGCCATTCCTCCAGGGTAGCTGCAGCATGTCAGTCTCTAAGGAATGAGAACTTCCATGCAAGTCTTCTGTTTCCAAGATGAACTCAGAAACCACCTGCTTCAAGCAGCCTCATATGGAGTCAGAGATGTGTGTTGATGTGGCCTCCAGTCTAGTTCTGTTTCCAAGTCCAAAAATAGTGTTGATGGAGGCTTTGAACAAATCTTTATATTCTCTGTGCTTGGTTGCTTTAAATTGGATGACATTTGCCATTCACTTTCATCATGGAATTGAGGTGAAATAGCTACATTGGGAGTTGTAAAATTAAAAAATATATATATTGAGATTGTACAGCAAGAACAATAAGGCATAAAGTAGCCATTCTGTACTCTTTTAAGCAGTAATTTATATTTATTGATATTCATAGTGCACACACAGCCTATGGGAAGATAGCAAAGGCAGAGAGAGTGATGCTGAGTATTAACAGAAAAACCACAGAGTGAGAAAAACAATAACACGAGCCAAAGAACGCACATTCCCTATACTGAAAATAGAGATGGCAAACAATGCTATAGGTAATTTTAACAACATTTATTTTTTTTCTACTCTGAAACAATTTGGGCATTGTGGTAAATTCTCCATATTGTTTTAGTCATTAGAAATTGCTATAAACAAAGCAAAAATATTCAGCCTTGTCTGCCACCCATAGACTATTTAAAAGGAACTTAGAGATGTCTAAAATGTTTTATCTAAAAATACTACCCAACAGAAGATCTGGAAAGAAAACAAACAGGAGTGAGGGTGTCTTTCTAGAGCTTCAGGGCCCTAAAATGACCACAATCAACATGGGTAGTAAGGTATTCAAAAATCAAGAATTCCCAGTTACCACTTTAATGATCAGAACCCATCACAGAAGTTGAAAACTATAAATCATAGGTACATCAATACTTGGAAAATGTTTAATTTTAAAACAGGCACACACAGACACACACAGACACACAGTGCCTTCTGCCTATCTCTGCTTCATTTTGAATGATCAAATAAAACTTGCATTATACATAGAAATTGGGGGAGTCAGTACTGTTTTCCTTCTCCCTTTAGTTGCTCTGAACTTTGCACACCTGCTTCAATGTTTTGCTTTGCTTTCACCATTAAAGTGGGAGGAGTTCTTGTTTCAAATATACAGAAAAACCAAAAAGGGTTTTAATTTTCAAATATTATTTCTGTGATTTTTGCACACTTTATGTTCCTGCTAGACAGCAGGAAGGAAGAGAGAGGAATGAAAAGAGGACATCTGATCTTGCTATATAAACCCTATCAAATGTCTGTTTGGTTGATTTCTTTTTTCCCTCCTTGCAAACAATTGGCAAGAAGTGGCCCCTCAAATTTGGACAATCTCTTGGGAATACTTCACTTCATTGTACAAAGAGGGAGTTGAGAAGTCACCATCAGTTCTATAGTTTCCTCAGCAAGACAGGCTCTTATAGCCCAAATTTGGAACTATGAACTACAGTACTGCATAGATGATTGTGTCTGCTGTTTAAAAGGCCCCTGGGGAGGTCTAGTCAAAATATTTACATTTCTCTCAGAAACTGTAATGCAAAGAAGAAGAGAAACACAGTGAGAGATGAATCAGAAAGAAAAACTTTCCTTCCCTGGGAAGCAGAGGTGTCAGGACTTTGGGTCTTCTGCAAGATCGGTCCAGTTCTCTTCATTTAGTGGATCACACACCTTGCCTGTGCGCATTCATCTACAGCAAGGTGCCAGTATTAGGCTTGAATCGAATTCTGAGCAGACAGCCTCCATCATCCCGCCCTAAGTGGGTGTGTTTAATTGTCCATGCACACTCCCCGGGGCACCGTGCGGATGTTGTAAATAGATGGGTGAGTGATGGGCTCGTATAGTTTTTCCATAAAGTGGAGCTAAAGGCTCCGGAGTCCACTGGCTTGGAAGCGTGTTCGAGGATTCGCAGCTAGCTGATGGGAGTTGTGGGGTGAGGGAAGCTGGTTCAGGATTAGCGAAGAAAAGTAGCCCAACTCCCTCGCTGGTGACTGCAGACTGCCTGGCCTTGGTTCCTTCTGGCCGGCGGGTTGGCGGCGCTGCTCTCGGGGCGGGGGGGGGGGGGGGGGGGGGGGGTCAGGCTGGAGACCCGCCTGGCAGTCGCCTCCCGGGTCACATGTCTCCCCAAGAGGGTCCCCAAAGAGGCTGGAGCGAGCACCTGGCCATGAGAATCAGGGCCAACATTGGAACCCCCGAACTTCTTCCAAGCCAGAGCTCCTCGAAGTCCAGAAACTGGGCCAGAAGCTACCCCTAAGCGCGATCCGGGCTCCCGGGCTCCCTGGAGAGGTGGCGCTGGACCCGAGGTTCTCCCCACTCCCCGCGGCAGCTCAGCACTCGCCACCCTCATCCAGAAAAGCACCTTCTGACCACTCATTCGGAGCAACAGTCCTTATTCCAATTAGAACAAGTTGAAAGTGAGGGTTGGGCTGGGAGGCCCCAGGCAGGGGGGTCACGTGCGCCCCCGTCACTCCAGCTCCCCTCGCCTCTCCGGTTCGAGTTATGCCATCAAGCTAATATATTGTGACTGCTCTTCTCTCCTGTGACAAAGACTTGCAGCTGCCTCCAAATCAATAGACGTCAAAGAAATATGAAAACAATCATGACACAAAACTTAAATCCTGGCTGGAGTCTACACAATCAGAACTGTGCCTCTGTTCTCCGAGCCGCCGATTAATTTATCCCAAAGTTTAGTCAAATTTTTATTCTGGTACCTTTTTCCCAGCAGATCTCGCTACATCTGTCGGGTTTGTAATGTAATTTGTAATTACTGCCCTTCATGTGGTCCCGTGCCTTGAACCATCTTTAATTAAAAGCATAATTAAGGGAAGATCTAAAGAAAGACAATTACCAGATGGTCTTTTTTTTTTTTTAAGAGGCAGTAGTGGCGTAGAGAGGGGCGCGGGGTCTGTCCCGCGATGAGGTGTCTGTAGAGGGGGCGGCGGTCCGATTGGCGCCTGCGCACTGCAGAGGCCTGGGCCCTGGGCTCACTGCCCCTCATTCTTTCCCAGGCCTTGAGGCTTCGCCCCTCCGCACCCAAAGGTGAGCGCTGGTATCCTTGCTCCGATGGTCTCAAAGTGCGGAGTGGCCACAGACAGCCTGGAACTGGATCAAGGCAGAGACAACTTTCAAATCCACGAGGCCCCACCCCCACTCCCCAAGCTAGGCCTGTCCCGCCCAGTCTGAGTTCTGACGGAGAAAGAAGGAAAGGACTTGAAGAAAGAGGAGAGAAATGGGGTTGTCCCATGAGGGGACCCCAGCCTAGGTCCATCCCTGGACCAGGGCGGACTAGGGTAGGAGCTGCAGGATCGGTCCGCGGGCGTCCGAGAGCTTCCAAGGATTTGGCAACCTGACTTCCTCGTTGCCCGCAACCCCGACGGCAAAGTAGCCCTTGGTTGCGAAACTCTCCGCTCCCTGGTGTCCCTGGAATTTCCAGAAGGAGGGTGGGGGGGTTAAACCCACCCTCGGCTCCCTCTTACCCACACTCCCCGCCCCCATGAATAATGCAGCCTGGAGCCAAGATTTCTGCATTTGCACCGCGTTGCCTGGGCGGCTGGCGCAAGGATTCCGAAGTCGGATAATGGAAATTAAACTGTTGTTGTGTGGCTGGGATGTCATTATGTGACTGTTCATATTCAAAATCAAGCAGCAATGGATTGTAATCATTTCAATTATCTTCAATATATTTTCCTTAGGACACAAGTTGTCAAAGATTAAAAAAAAAAAAAAAAGTACTTTCTTGCGGTTCTGTAGGTCCATTTTCCAGACGGTTTGTTAGTCTTACTGCATGATTTGGTTTCGGCTTTTATTCCCGAGTCTCAGATTCTCTTACAGAGACTTCGCTGGATCTAGCGAGCCACGGCGGCCCATTCGGCTTCCCTGGCTCTATCAACCCGGCTTTACCCTGGTGGAAAATCGGCCTTCGTGTGCCTGGCGCGCGCATTTTGGTAGCTTTCAGGTTTAATTAACTTTGAACAAGAAATATGCTTCCAGTTCTGGAACTGATGTCGCCTTGGGGCAGGGAGGGGGTCGTATTATATCCCGTGTCCTTCCCGGGCTGGAGGGAGCCCTCCTCACCCCCCAAGCCAACCGCTAAGCAACAAAAAGGCACGTGCAGGACTGTGCGGGGACCTCCAGGATCACCGAGCCAGGAGACAGCCATCGATCCCCATAGCCCCCTCTCCCCTTGGTGGAAACGATCTTCTTCGTGTCTGGTCCTCCAGTCTCCAGTCATCCAGCAGTGGCCAGTTGGATGCGATGGTCTAGGGATGGGCGGATGGGGAAACGCCCTCGCTCCCAGCCTGGGCTAACAGAACAGGGGTCGCCTTTGAAGCCCAGGTCCAGTCTCGCGGATTAAGATTAATCCCGATCTTTACACTAATGTCGCCTCTCAGGTTTTTATTATACTCATTTAAGAGGAAATGAGCTCTTCTTCCCAAGCAAATAGCACCCCGGACCTCACTTCTCATAGCTGCGCAGGGCCGGGCCTGAACAACCCCGCGGGCAATCCCCGAGCTGCGGATATTATATTTGTGAAATGTCCTTTTGTTGAAGCTTTTAACACCTTCTTATAACGAATCATTTGTTCTTTTCTCTTTAATTTTGATAGACAATTAGCCATCAGAGATACACCAGTTGACTGTAACCGAGCATTAAACTCGCCTTTATGTAACGCTAATTTAGCATAGCTGCTTTGTTTAACTTTGCTATATAAGAACCAGGTTTTGTAGCAAAAAAAAAAAAAAAAATAGGTGTAATTTTATGTGGGGCTTCATTTCTTTTGGCCTTGTACGCTGCAAGCCTTCTCCTCTTTGTGAAGCTTGGAGCAGGGGCCCTACGACATTTCCCGGTGCCTAGCACCTGCAAGCCGAGGGGGAGAGAGGGAATTAGCATTGATATAGATTTAGTTGAAATGTAATCTCTTAAATCTGTCCAAGATTCGGAGAGATAATTACACTTTCGCTGAATTGCCAGGGGTCAGCGTCTCTGAGGACTGGAGGAGTTGATTTACTAACAATGGTGTTACATTAAAAAATGGCGTTTGAGATTATAATGTTAATGGCTGCGCTCGCTGGGGAATGCGGCCGCTTCCAGCTAATTCCACGTAACTTTTTTTATTTTTTGCCTCCTACCTTTCTTACCGAGCTTCATCTTTGCAAGGAATCAGAGCCTTCGTGATGTTTAATTCAGTGGCCTCGACAGCAAGGCTGGCCTCTGCCCCACGAGGACCGGCGCCTGCGCGCGTGCTGTCCAGTGAGCAGCGGATTGCCCAGGCGGACCGAGCGGCCAGAGGATGCGCCAGGCGTCCACAGGCTGGACGCCCAGCTTTTGACAGAGCCAGGCCTCGAGTCTCCAGCCCGCGCCTGCAGAAATGCTTCACCTGAGCGGACGCAGGTCAGCCTCCGTCCTGGACTTGCCAGCCTGATCACCGCCAGGCCCTGGGGTAGTGCAGTACCCTTATAGTTAGCCCACTCAGACCTGAGGATGTTCACTTCCCGCTGAAAACTTTCCATTCTAGCTGCAGATGGACCAGAGACTGAGACCTGAGTTCAGAGATGCACCCCAAGGCCCTGAGGCAAGGGGATCTCAGTGAGTTCAAGGCCAGCCTGGTCTACATAGAGAGTTCCAGGACATCTGAAGCTGCAGGGAGACCTTATCTCAAAAAAGAAGAAAAACAAAAACAAAAACAACAACACATGCCTTAGCCTGGTCTACACAGAGAGTTCCAAGCCAGTGGAGGCTACAGGGATACCCTGTCTCAAAAAATAAATAAATAAATAAATAAAAATAAAAAACAAAACCTAAGAAGTCATCCTCCTTTGTGGAAGAGAGGGTTGGGAGTGACATTTCCCCTACATACTCACCAAACTTCATTCAGAGAGACCTCTTGCCACCTCTGTCACATCTAGGTCACCAAAAACCCCATGGCCACCCTCATAACTTTGTGTGAAGGCCTCTGGTGGTCTTGGTCCACCCCATCTCTCATGAGCCAATGAAAAGCCACTGAAACCCTGCTAGGAATGTAGGGCTGAACAGGGGGCACTAAGGTCTTCTTGAGCTACATCCCTGGCCTCCTCCAGGGTGATGCTGGGCATGAGAATCCTAGAAGACCAAATCCAAGGAATGTCTGCCACTAGGTGTGGGCATTGCTGACCCCCAATTCCAGAAGTTCAGATTTTCTTTTTGAGGGGGAAAGTTTGGATCCCGAAAGGGTGGTACTTATCTCCTTACTTCTAATTCCATTCCCAAGGAGTCAGGGAAACTACAGGGCTCAGGTGCCAGAACTGGATGAAGGCCTCACCCAGGCTTCTCATCAACTGGGAGGTTTGCTTTGAGGAAACTGCACTGGAGCTGGGAAGAAAGGGTCTAAGCTAAAGGAGCCACAAGCCCTAAGGTCCTTCTGTGCAGTGTGGGCCCTCCTAGCTCAACTAGAGAAGGTCCCAGTGCCCAAGCCCTTCACTTGTGTATGTGTGTGGGGTGTCTCCTGTACTCCCAGCGTGTTTACCTCCGTGTCCCCTTATCTTATATGTAACAGCAATATATATGTTAATTGAAAACTTCTGAATTTAAAAAGGTTGTGACAAGTTATAATTTGTCCTGTCAATGCCTGGAATCCTTACTTATCTCTTTAGCTGGCCTCCTGCTTGTGCCTGTCAGCTAACAGCTTGCCTAACTCGTTGACTTCCTCACTCACTGCACGGAAATGACAAATGGGCTGTTTTATCCGTACAATTTATTTCATTATTGTTGCCAGCACGAAGCATCACAATCAATCATAAGGAAGTCCAGTTGGCAGGTGTCAATCTTGGTGTGTTTTTGTATGTCTCAGTCTATATTTAATCCAATTATAAGGGTCACAGAGTAAGTGCCAATCCTCTTGTTACAACTCACATCTTATTTAAGATTTAAAGTAAAAAAGTCAACTTGATCACATGGACCTTTGGGGGGAAGGAGGAGGTTCATTTGAACCTCCATCTCCCATTCCCTGTGTCTTTTCTTCCCCTCCAGTTTAAATTACACAGCCATCCCTCTTTCTTAAAGAGTTGCAAGGAATCTGACTTTTATGAGAATTTGTGTGCAAATGAAGGCTCTCCTTATTTTGCTGAAGTAGAAGCAGACTTAATGATGAGAGATCTTTCCGCTCATTGCCCATTCAAATACAATTGTAGATCGAAGCCGGCCTTGTCAGGTTGAGCAAAAGTGAATTTCTAACATCCAGGACGTGCCTGTCTACTTTCAGTGAATTGCATCCAATCACCCCCAGGGAATTCAGCTAATGTCTCCATCTCCACCCAGACAAGGGAGAGAAGGAAATCAAACATGGTGAGGCTAACTGACTTCATATGAAATGTTTAAAAGGAAAAGACAACAGATTTTTTTTTAATTGATGGTAGTAGGGATTTTCTTAGTGGGGAAAGAAAACTGCAAGAATTGAGACTTTCCTAAAGGTTCAGTAAAACTTTTTACAGTGTGGAAGAACAGACAGCAGAGAAGAACGCAAGTGAGGCATCTCTTTGTCTGAGCATATGAAAATAATTGAAAAGCACAGAAACCACAAAATTGCATATAATCGTGCCATTATGCGTCGTTTAGACCAGGGTGAAGAAATGGCAAATATTATCTTTGCTAAATATTCCCCTGTTTGATGCTTGAGTTCACAAAATATTCCTTCCATTTTGATTTAAAATAAAAATCCTGCTAAAACAAGTTTGCTGTTTAAAGCAGAGAAATTGAAGGGAAGGGGAAGAAATTCAGGAAACACACTGCCCAGTTAATTTGATTGCTTAAATAATCTCGGCCTTGGTAGCTTGTACATTGAAATAACCTGCAAACATATACGGAAATTTTTTCAATTATGTGGGGGCATTTCTCTGTCATCTTACTTTTTATACTAGACCTTTATTAAACACTTCTTATGAGTTAGCACCCACCCAGGAATACTGTTCTTCAAAAAACAGAAGTTAGAAGGATACAATGTGGTTCAGACTTAGTAAAAGGAGAGTGAAATATTTGAATGGAAAGAAAAGGTATTTTTACTTTTCAATTGTTGAGAGATACTTTCAATGAAAAGACAAATACTGAGTCAGTGCCTACTCATCTCCCTGTCCAGATCCAGTAGGATCTGGATCTCTCTCTCTCTCTCTCTCTCTCTCTCTCTCTCTCTCTCTCTCTCTCCTCATGCACTTCTCCCTCTCCACCGTAGTCTTTCACTTCATTCCACTCTATTCCCTACCTCGCTGGTTGGAAGGGAAGCTTGGGGCTTCCTGGGAGGGGTGGGCCGGGGGCTGCCCCTAGAACCTCTACAGACCAGTAGCCCTGCTGCCCTAAGTGGCCGGCAAAGAATCCCAATCTAGGCTAGCCTGGGGCCAGAGTTTCTACTTTCACTCCACCTACAGCCCGCCTTTGGGTAGCACTTGGTATCCAGGCTCTACAAGTCCTCTATCTCGCCGCCAGGCTATCCTTGTGCGGTTCTGGTAGGCGGAGGGTCAGTGCCTAGGAAAGCTCTTGGAGCCCACGAGGAGCAAGGCCAAACCCAGAAGCCTGGGCATCCTGGGGAGGAGCCACGGCTGCCCCTAAAGAGGGTCTCAGGCCAGGAGGCCCCAGCACTTGGCTTCTGGTCCGGTCTCTGGCAGTTCTGAGAGGTGAACAGCTACCCAGAGAACCACACTTTGGCTTGTGCCCCAGTGCCGGCTCCCTCTCCACCAGCCGGGCACCTGCAGAGAGGCTCAGGCGTTGGCCCGGAGCTCGGAAGGGCGGAGGTCTGGCCTCACCTCCAGCGCGGGCGCTCCCGCACCGCCCCAGCGCGCTCTTTATTGACAAGCTGATAAGCGCAGGCGGCGGCTCTGGCGTTTCCAGCTTCTCTCTTGAGCACCCTGCTGTGTTGCAGGGAACCGCGCACACTTAATGGCCTGGACGCCAAACAAGCCCGGAGCCGCCCTCGCCGCCGCAGCCACGGGTTGGGGCACAGGGCGGACGGGTGCGGGGAGAGCCTGTGAAGCCTGGGAGGCCTCCTCCAAGCTCCGGCCCACCCATCGCCCACACTCCAAAGCAGATGGTGAGGGTAGGAAAGACCGCAGGACATTTAGGGCCAGAGCTGGACCAGGTTCTAGCTTGGAGCTAGAAGCTTCTAAAGAGACTAGCTGTGGGAGGTGGCTGTTGGCGTCCAAGAAACTAGGGTGAAGCCTAGCAAGGTTCCTGGGGCTACAGGACCATGGCCCAGACTATAGATAGTGACTTCTGGGAAGCAGAGGGCCTTGGTCCAGGGAGTTAGGATGGAGAAAGGAGGAGAAGGGATGTTTGTAAAGAAGAATATTCCCCTTAAGGTCTTTCCAGCAGGGTCCCGTTCTCCTTCCCACACGAGCGGACCTCCAGGCACGAAGAGCTAAGCAATATTTGAAAAAAAAAAAAAAATCAAGTCGGGCTGCAAGCTGGCCAGATCTAGAGGAGCAGGTAGGCGGGGCTGCCGGGAGCCTTCCGGGCTTGCAGGGAAGACCCGCACCTGCCCAGGTGTGCTGGCGGAGGAGGAGAGCCTCGGGAGCGTGCACCACCGCGCCCTCTGTGCAAGACTCGCCCGCCACCGCCCTCATCCGGCCGAGGTGCGCAGTTCTGGCGGTGGGGCCTTCCGGAGTCCCAGTGTTCTGTCCGCCCTTGGCATCAACAAATACACACCCTGGTCCACCCAGGCTGTCTCCCAAAAGTTGCCTGAAGGCAATTGCACACCCATTCCCTTCCTTACCCGCACCTCCTCACCTCACCTCCTGCTCCTCCAGGCGGGAACTCAGTTACTTCCTAAGTCTGAACCTAAGGCCTTGAGGAAGGGGGAGGAGACTGGAAGTTGAGAAACCGTGGGCAGGAGGGAAGACGCTGGGTGTTAAGTATCCCTTGCAAGAAAGACAGACTCACTCCCCTAAGCTGCGACTAGTGCCACAGAGGACGTGAAGAGCGGCAGGTCGGTATCCCGACGACCTCGCCCCAATTTCTGTCGTTCAATCATCACCAAGAAGGGGAACTTTAACTTCCGAATCTTCCATCTCCCCACCGCTTGCCCCTCTAGGCCACAAAGTCAACAGTTAGTTAACCTTCAAGTCAAAGATAAATACCATCATCTACATTTTTCTACATGAATGGAGCTTTTCAGCCCCACGGGCAATGTGAACCGAGCACGCTGGGTTTGGGGTTTCCCTCAGAAAACCCTGGATTTTTAGGCCTAGATTTGGCCTAGTTTGGGAGAAGAGATTGCTCATGTTTCCTAGGACTTCTGTCGGTGCCCAGCTGGTGGATGGCGGAGTCACATTGGGCTACCCATCACGCCTAGAGTTCAATCCCTCTGATGGAAGTGACTTCCTGGAGAATCGAGGTGCAGACCAGGAGGCCACCTAGAGAGATAGCTAAGTGGCCGAGGGAAGTGGACCGTGGGATCCGCGTGCTCCAGGACCAGAGCACTCGGCGGCGCTAGTTTACTGGGGAGCAGAAAGAGGGTCTTGACTCAGGGGCTAAAGGACAATACAAGCCGGGGCCAGGCTGGACGTGTGCAGTCACCCGCCAGACCCGGGAAGACGCCCCGGGATGGAACCGGTCAGACTCCGGGTGAGGAGAGGGAGGCTCCCGCCGCGCTGGGACAGCCAGTCTTCGTAGAGCTGAACCCAACTCTGGCCGCCATGACGTCACGCGCGCCCGGCAACCAATGAGGGCGGCGCTGGCGTGGATATTAAGGAAAGTTAGCGCCTGCCTGAGCACCCTCTTTTCTTATCATTGACATTTAAACTCTGGGGCAGGTCCGCGCGTAGATCGCGGCTGTCAGATCTGCCACTTCCCCTGCCGAGCGGCTGTGAGAAGTGTGGGAACCGGCGCCGCCTGGCTCACCTGCCACCCCGCCCTCTGCTCCCAGGTAACCGCCCAGGCTCTGGCCGGGACCCACCACGCTGCCCGCGGCGCCTCGGTCCGCCGCCCGCCACGGGTGTCCCCAGTTGGAAGAAGTCCTCCCCAAGTGGCCCCGGGCTTGGTTTTTTTTTTTTTTTTTTCTTTTAAAACAGAGCATACAAAGATGGAAGGGGAGTTACTGAGGGCGGAATAGGAGAGGGGAGGGAGACGTCTTTGCGGACCAGGCTTCTTTGTAAAAGTAACCAAATGCTCTAGTCCCAAGAGTGGACTTGCAGTGTGGCCCTGAGCTGGGGGTGGGGATGGGGGTCCGTGGCTGCTGTCTACAGGAGTCTGTAGAGATCCCAAGACATGCAGGAGGTGCCCCCCCCATTTTAATTCGCGACTTTCACTCGTGGAGAAGTCACTAGCCACGCGCAGAGCTCAAGGAAGCGCCCTGCGGAAGGTCGGGACGAGGTGCAACCGAAGTTTCCTGAGGTTGCAAAGTGTAGATGTTTGTTCCGTAACAACATCGGAGACCCGGGATTCCTTTCCCCCCTTGAAAGGAACAGAGGACGAAAGAATGCGGCCCTCGGGAGCTGGGCAGCACTAAAGCCCCCAGCGTGTGATTTGAGCTTCCCTTCGGAAGACCTAATAATTAGCAATTTTCACTGAGCTAGAACGCGGGCTCGGGTTACTGCGGCCGGTTACCGCCCGCGCCGCTCTCGGCTTCGGTGGGAAGCCTGTGGGCGCTCCACGGGAACCCGGCCGCCGAGTACGGAGTACAGAGCTTCCCACTCTCCCTCTGGCTGCCGATGGCCCTAGGCAGGTGCTGGAAGTTTCATAAAGTAGGTCAGGAAAGAGGTTACCTCAAACTTAGACCAAAACCTGTCTCCCTCTGCTTTGGGAAGCCCTAATCTGCTAGAGACGCCCAGGCTGGCTTAGTCCGGGCCCAGGAGCATCCACCGCTGGGAAATCTGGCGAGGCCTTTAGGCCAGGCCTGGGCTCGATCCCTCCCACTTCCACTCGCGCTCCTGGAGACCCCCTCTAGACCCTCGGGGGGGACACTTTTACGGGACTCTTACATCTAGAGCACCTGTGACAGGTGTCTGGGATCCTCGCCGAACTCAGAATAGAGGTCGCCCCTCCGGCCCACGTTAACTGGAACTGGCTGCCCGGCTGCGCACCTTACCTGGGCGGGGATGCTCTTCTCTGCGGGTTCCTTTTCCCGGAGCTGAGCGGTGAGCAGGTTGTCCGCTTGGCAATAGGAAGTGGACCATCTCCTCCAGTCATAAATCAAACCCAGCCATCCTCGGGCCTCCTCCCTCATTAGAGATGTTTATTGGAGATTGTGTTTATTCGGCTGTCACGGCGAGAAAACGCGGTGACATAATTACCTCTGACCAGAGTCCTCGCCCCGCGCCCAGGGCAAGCCAGGGACCTCCTCTATTGCCTTCTCACTCTGGTGCCCTCCTTGATCAGAGGGCAACTCTGGTTGACGTGCCCCCCGCCCCAGATCTTCTCATATCATTTGAATTCTTGGCGGAATTGCTATTCAAATTTCCCCAAAGCCCAAGAGCTTATTTATTTTAGAATTTGAAAGGAAAACCAAAGAGAACCAAGCTCCCCTCTGACCAGAAAGAGTTCCCTCTCTGCCCGCGAACTTTCCAGTCTACTGGCTGTGGTACGGGGGCCAGCCCCCACTCATGCCTGGGAAGGAGGCCCGACCTGGAAGGACGGGTACCAGTACTGGTGCTGTTTGTTGCTCCATTTTTAATTATTTTTCCTCCGGAGAGGAATCTCCCGTTCAGGGCCCCAGACCCGGAGCTCGGATAATCTCCCCTGGATGGACTTTGGTGGAAGCGACCAGTGGTTCCTCCCCCACCCCTCTGTCCCTGGCTACCCACTCTCCAGAGATTTTCCCCTGTTAGTAAGGTTTTTAAGTTATCATCTGTGAGATTGGGTTAGAATTGATGAAAAGCGCCGAATTGTTCTCTAATTGAAAATATATTTTTTTGAAGAATGCATGCGCTGACAAAATATCTGGGATCCCGGCTTTTGATCCCTGGTCACTGCCTGTGTTATGCAGTCGCTAATAAAACTTGCATTGAGCCCCTTAGTGGCTTGATTAACAGGCAGATTAACTCTTACAGAGGTTGGAAACAGCTTGCCCCAATCAATGTCATTTTAAAAGCCCGTCAGGATGAGCTTAGCTCGGGTGCCCTGGCTGCTGGAGTGAGCCAGCTCTGACATTTGCTCTCCTCCTCCTCTATGGTCTCAAAGCCCCCGGTTCCAGGCCGCTGTGTTTCCAGCTCCAGGACAGGACAAATTGCAGGACTCAGTCATGGCCTTTAGAACTGGCAGCTAGCAGTTTAGAGAGATATATTCTTTAGGAAGAAGGGACTGGGGTGGCCTTGGCTAGCTTTTCATTTGAAACGGAACTCTTGCCTCTTAGGATAAAGGTTAGAAAGGAGACAGGAGGGAATGTCCCAAGGTGAAGGAATGGAGAGTGAACTCTCCTAGGAACCCTGTCTGTAAGAATCCCAGAGTTCGGCAGATTTCAATGTTTTAGGCATCCGGAGCGTTAAACCTGGTTTCTATTTAGACAAGTGCTTGTAGAGTCCTGAAGGCAGTATTGAAAGTTAGCAAGAAATCTCTTTGCTGGGACATCCAGCTGGACAATGCTAGTTTTAGGTATTTCTGCCCCCCCCCCCGCAAATGCTGGCGGAGAGATGCTGCCCAGAATGAATAGAAGCAGAAGCCTGAGAGCCCCCTGACGCACTGACCATTTGGCAGGAGGCAGGAAAGGCGAGGGCACCGTGGCTTTCTCCAGCCAAGCATGGCCACAGCTTGGAGGCGGCGCTGACCAGGCTCTAGGCTCTCCTCCGCTTGCGAACCGCTTTGGGCTGGGCTAGGCTGGCGGATATTGCTGCAGAGAGCAGAGAGAAAGGCCTCAAGCTGGGGAGGCACTCAGAACCTGTGGCTGGGATGGGGAGACCTTGGCTTTTGTCACCCTTTAACCTGTTTGCCATCCTGGCAGCCCATGAAACCCACCTTTCAGGGCCTGCAGAAACATATTTTGGGGTTCTGCAAACTGAGGCAGACTTTCCTCCTCCCAACAAATCTACCTTCACCCTTCACCCTTGCCAACATCACCGCATCTCTGCTCGGTACAGGCAAAGCTGGAGTTTGGGGGTGTTGGGACACTGAGTGGGACACCCGTGATTTGGAAGCTGGGGGCCTAGACACGTTTCCGCAAGAGCTGGGCACTTCTTTGCTTCGCCAGGGGCCGCTCTCGGAACGGAGACTTGATGGGGTGGGCACCGGGCGAATGCCAGGGATCGGCGGGAGTGAGATGCTGTGAGGCCCTCACACTAACCCGTAGTGCTGGTAGAGGCTCTGGGCACCGGCTGGCGGACCGCGATGCCCCAGCGCCACCTCCTCCGCACTGACAGCTTTCTGTTACCGGTGGAAACCGCAGGGCCTGTCCGGGAACATTCCCGCAAAGGAAGAGGTCTCTAACCGGCGCCAGGGAACGTAAAGAGGAAAAGGAGGCAGAGAGTGGTAGGGAAAGATGGAAAAGGACCCTAAAGTGCAACTTCCCCCACTGTACCCACCCCCGCCCTGGAGAACTGGCCCGCGGGCCTCCGACGTGTTGGGAGCCTCAATTAAAATGGCGACCTGAGTGTTGTCTCGAGTTGTGGACGCCTTGCACACGGTCTCGGCCTCCCTCTCCCAGGTCACACCATGCCCACTGCTGGTACTGGTCAGAAGCAGCAAGACTCCAGCCTGGCAGAACAGCTCCCCGAGCCTCCTCGAGATCCACCCGAGATCAACCCGGAGAGAGTGAGATTTCCTTGCTCTCACCTCTCTCCAACTTTGGAAACTCTGCCTTTCTCAGAGGCCGAACTCCCCCTCCCCAAATATTGACACACTACAGGCAGCAAAGTCCTTTTTGTTTCTTGTTTGTGCAGAGTTTCCAAGAGTCCCACTTGTACCCCCCCCACCAAGTGACGTCAGCCGCATTCACTCCTAGCCTCTTCTGGTTTTTTTGTTGTTGTTAAAACTTTTCTCCGAGGTGAGGTGGGGGTTGGGGATGGGAGAAGAAGCTGATTGAAAGAACCAGTGCCCCGGGGGAAATAGCAACAAGATTATAGCTGCTTCTTTCTTAGTCGAAGCTTAAAGGTGCTAATCCACTGGATTGCTAATTGAGAGGTTGTAAAAATGATATTCGCCTCCAGTTCGGACAGTCACTGGACTATTTTTCTCCTTCTCACTCCTACTTCTTTAATGCCCGCTTGAGAAGTAAAAGGGAAGAAAAAGAGAGCGTAGGGTTCTCTGGTCCAGGGCCCTCGGTCCAGGGATCTTCTGAAAGTCGCGCTCCTACGAAAACTCGCACCGGAGGCGGCTGTTTGGTCACCCGCTCCGTCTCCGTCGCCCTTGCCCGGGTTTCCTTTCGGCTCTGACCCAGTGCCCTCGGTGGAGAAGGAGCAGAGCCGGTTAGCTTCTTCAAGCCTGAGAAATGAGGGGGTTGTGCAACCGATCCCATCTCTGGCTGGGGTTAAGGGAGGCCTCTTCTGACCCGGGAACTCCTTGGTGACTGCATTGTTGGGTCCCGGGCAGGGACTAGCGAGCGAGGCCCGCAGCAGACTCAGAGGCAGCCCGCAGCATCCTCCTGGCTACACGTCTCCGGAGGATTCCGTGGCAGTGCGGCTGGCCAGCGATCAGTTCAGGGTGTGGAGGTTACTGACCAGCTCAGGCTTCCAGTACTTTCCCTAAGTCAAGAAGAGTCAAGTGCTCTGGCTCGGCTTCCATTCAGCCTCCTCTCCTCGGCTCTTCCAACCCCACTCCCATTTGCTGGGTGCTGGACGCGTTCCGCATCCTGGGCCTTCTCCTGGGCTCAAGGCCCATAGGCTGCGGACAGCGCAGGACAAGGCAGCCGCTAGCTTCCCGGGACCTAAACTTCAGTCTCCGAGGGACGCCTTTGGAGTTTACTGAGGTGTATCCTAATGTCCGGCATTCAACAAATGGACTTCTGGTGTGTGGTCAGAAGAGAAAAGCCATTTACTTACTTTCCTCCCTGGTTTTCTGGCAACAGTTGAAGGGTAGCTGCCTCCGTGGACTGAGCTGACCCAAGAGAAGAGAGTCTTGGAGGGGAGACGTAGGCACACACACAGATAACCGGTGACACACACAGACACACCAAGAAAGCCGGCGGACACACACACACACACACACACACACACACACAATCTTTCTCAGCGATGATCACCCACCACCCCCAGGCTTCCACTAGCTCCCCTCCCCTCTTCTCTTCCCCTCACTTCCCCTCCTCTCTGGCGCCTTGGAAAAGCAGCCGCACTTAGTCAACAAATGGCACGTGGGAGAAGTTGGAGAGTGTTTGGTGAGGACTCTTCAGGGCTTTTCACAAGAATCCTCTGTACACAAAGTAAGTGGCGTGTTTACCCGGGCCTCTCCAAGCCCTGGCTGTGCCTCCGCTCCGCTGCGCACCATGGCTTCCGAAAGCAGAAAGAAGAAAAGGCGAGGGACTGGGGTGGGAAATGGGCAGACCCGGGAGGCCAGGGCTGGGGAGGCTAGGGAGGCCGAGGGCCGCGCACAAGGCCTGGAGGCCTAGGCTTCGCCGAGCCATCCGTCGCAGGAATCGGGCTTCAGGGACCCAGGGACACCCCTGCCCCTTTGCTCTTGCTCCTGGAGGCCAGGTGGGCTAGGGTGCGGCCATCGCTGTGCTCTGCGTCCTAGGGCCAAGGCCAAGATGCGCTGGGGGCAGGGGTGGGGGCGGTTAGGGTCTACCGGGGCGGAGCGGGAGGCCACTGTGCACTGGCGAGAAAGGACATCTCAGAAACTTGCTACCTCCCCGGGCTAGGAGCCCTAGCCCAGCTTGGGGTTAAGGGGGCAGCGTGACTCCCGGGCCAGAGGGAGACATCCATTGGACTGATCAAGTTTGCGGCCGCGGCGCAGGCTCCCGGGGCGCGTGGAGCTGGAGAAGACGACGAGCTCCAGAGCCTGGGAGCCGGGGGCCCGGCGCCGGAGAGAGGAGCCGGGACCCACCGGCAGAGCCGAAAACAAGTGTATTCATATTCAAACAAACGGACCAATTGCACCCGGCAGGGAGAGGGAGCATCCAATCGGCTGGCGCGAGGCCCCGGCGCTGCTTTGCATAAAGCAATATTTTGTGTGGGAGCGAGCGGTGCATTTGCATGTTGCGGAGTGATTAGTGGGTTTGAAAAGCGAACCGTGGCTCGGCCTCATTTCCCGCTCTGGTTCAGGCGCAGGAGGAAGTGTTTTGCTGGAGGATGATGACAGAGGTCAGGCTTCGCTAATGGGCCAGTGAGGAGCGGTGGAGGCGAGGCCGGGCGCCGGCACACACACATTAACACACTTGAGCCATCACCAATCAGCATAGGTGTGCTGGCTGCAGCCACTTCCCTCACCCACACTCTTTATTTCTCCAGCCGCTGACAGCCCATTTTATTGTCAATCTCTGTCTTCTTCCCAGGGATCTGAGAATTGCTCTCACACACCGACCCAGCAGCGTCCGTGGAGAAAACTCTCACGAGCAACTCCTTTAAAATACCGTCATTTCAAACCTTTGTGGTCTTTAAGCAAGAACAGGGAGGGGGGAAAAAGCCAAAAAAGGGAAAGAAAGAAAGAAAGAAAAAAAAAGAAAGAAAGGAAGAAAGAAAAAAGAAAGAAAGAAAGAAAAAGGAAGGAAGGAAGAAAAAAGAAAGAAAGAAAAGAAAGAAAAAAGAAAGAAAGAAAAAAGCCCAACCAAACAAAACTGTTGACAGGAGCTTTGACAAGGACTGAGGATGCCTCTTAAAGGTGAGTCCGCTTCTTTCTTCTCGCTCTTTCTATTGCAATATTCAGGCAGGTCTCGCTCTACCTCCCCTCTTCCTTCCGCCCCTCTCTCCGGTCCCCCTCCCCCACTGCTACTCCGGGAGAGTTGGGCCGGAGAAGTTTCCACGCAGGAGCCCAAACTTTCTACTTCCAGCGAAAGCCCGCGTCGGAGGGCGACGGCCAGCGAGCCGCAGCTCCGGGCTCGGGGCGGGCGGCCGTCTCCGCACCAGCGCAAGTGCGGCTGGAGCTGGAAGGAAGAAGCCAGGCTGCAGGCGCCGCTGCCAGACGCAGCTCTCCGCCCAGCGTCTCCAGACGCTCCCAGTCTGCGGAAGAGGATGAAGAGGCTCCCGGCGCCTGGGGCCGCGGACAGCAGCCACCGCCGATGCTTTTGTCCAGTCCCGGCCGGCGGAGCCAGCGGGCAGAGAGCGGGCGCCGGCCAGGGAGCGCCCGAGGAGCCGGCTCGCCGCGCCGCCGCCAGCCAGCCCGCCTTCCCGCTTTGTGCACAGATCGGCTCCCGTGCAGAACCGCCCGTGGCACTCCAGCGCCAGGGGGGCATCACGCCGGCCGCCATCCCCAGCGGACTGGATCGGCTTGGCAGCCGCACGCTGGAAGCCATGAGAAACCGCGAGCGAGCGCCGGCCGGGAAGGAAGCCGCTAGGCCGAGGCGGCGGGACGCGCGCTCCGAGGGAGCTCCGAGGCGATGCCGAGGCGGCCAGCTCCCTTCCACCGAGCCCCAGGGCTCTCGCTTAACTTGAGCGCAGAGCCGGGACTGGCTGACTCTCCGCTCTCCTGGCTTCCCACAACTCTAGCCACCTCCTTGTGAAAGTTGGGGTGTTGTTCCCTGTCCTCTGGCCCCAGGCTCTCGGTGGGTATTTCCCCTTAGTTTTCTCTGGCTAAAGCTGGCCCCGAAGTTGCCATTTCAACAAGTTTCGAGCTGGAAAGGTGGCTTGCTTCCCTCCCCCACTTCGAATCCTCTTTTTCTTTTTCTTTTTTTTTTTTTTCCTTTGTGTGGCCTAAAAAAAAAAAATCTGTAAGAAAGCACTGGCTGTCCCTCTCCTCCGATCACGTCCTCTCCTAGCTAATTAGTCTGAGTAATTTGAGAACTTTTGGATTCTAAGACCCCAGGAGGAAAAGTAGCTTTTCAAAGTTCAGAAAGTTGTTGCCTCTTTCCCTGTGCAGATTTTTCTCAGTCTCCCTGCGCCATAACTAAGCCTTGAATTTTAGCAAGTGTAATTGGGAGAAATGGAGTTGAATTTCAAGTGGAAATGCTTTCTTTTTCGAGTGCTAAAAAACCTGGCCTTTCATTAATGATGCTTTCTGGAAAGTTTAAAAACAACGTGCTCCCCCCCCCCCCACTTGCAAGCTTTCTAAACCATTTTGGATGATTAACCCGAAGTTGGGAAGATTTATGGCCGAGATAGGAGCAGAAAATGAAATGAACAGCAGAAATACTCGAAAGCCTAGCAAGCTTACCAAAGAGAAATAATAGTTGTTACCACTGATGTTATTCCCCCTTCCCCATAGCTGGTGACCTTTGCATATGTTTGAAGGCAATTCGATTAGCCGTTATCATTTGGCCCTTGAGAGTAAAACTTTGTCATCCTAATTGCTAATTACTCTGGGAGGGGTGAAAGTGAGTTTGCCTTCCACTCCAGCTAAGGAGTTGGGGGATGGATTTTACATTTTAAACAATAAAACAACAGCAGCGTGTGAAAACTGTTGTATAGGGGTCATCAGGGAAAGAAGGTAGTGCCACAGTGGACTTGTGGACCAACATCTGGTGGCTTCTGAGATTTCTGGAGACTCCATTCTGGACATAGGTCTACTACCGCCCCACCAAAGCCTTACAAAGCCCAGGCTGGACTGGAGGCTGGAGCTACAGCCTTAGAGGTCTGGCTCCTCTAAGAACGCACTGCTTCCGGGTGTCCTGCTTCCCAGGGTGCTTTTGCGTTAAGTGTTAAAGATTACTTAGGTAATTAGATAGGTTCTTAGAGCATAGGAGGGTGGGAACTCGAAATGCTATCACCTTCCCAGTTGCTTGGAAAAGCAATCAGCTAGGTCTTTCAGGGGATCAGTTAGACAATTTTCTAAAATGGCATCACGGAGTATCAGCCAGGTTGGAGACCTGGGGTTGTGTGTAACATGGGTTACAGAAAGGAAGTTGTACTACTCCACGTAGAATTCTCCTCCTCCCTATCCACCTGCTACCTTCTGCAGCTGCTGTCCTATGTATAGGTGGGGTGGACATTTGGTCAGGGTAAGGGTTTTGCTTGTTTAAGCCATGATCTTGGATTTTTGGGACTAAGAGACAGGAAGTAGACATTAGAGGACTGACCACACCAGGAGAATCTAGTTTTGCCCTCGGCTGTGTTCAGCACTTGTCCAGTCATAATCAGATGCTAAGAAAAAGTCCTCACCCTAGACTTGCCTTTTTATGGATTTGCACTGCCTCTCAGTTAGTTAAAAATTAGATCATAAAGGGTCTTGGAGAGAAAAATGTACTTCTTGGAATTCTTTGGGGGAAGAGCAAAATTAATCATGACCACAGGGGAAAAAACAGGAAAAGGAATATTTTTTAATAAAACAGAAATGACGCTGTGACTATTTCATTATTTTACCCCCCCCCTTTTTTTTTTCTGGGCAAACCTCTTGAATGGGCTCTTTATTGTAACTCTCCCTTCCCCAATTGAGCTCCCCACGGCGCCCTTGTATCTTTTTACAGCCCCTAACAACTCACACCAGTAACACAATTACCTCCAGATATTTATAACAAGAAATTACTTTTCTATTTTCTCTACCTTTCCTTCATGAACCTTCTTTTTAAGGGAAGGTTGGGAGGGGTGGTGGAGGGCAAGCTTTCTGGGGAACTGCACAGGGTCAGGACTTAAGAAGTGAGGAGAGTCCCTCTGCCCCCTTTGTCACTTGGGGAGTTGTTGGTTCCTTTGGTTGGAAGCGGTGTTGGCTGGTTAAAGAGACTGGGTTTTGGTCTTTGGGTTTAGGGAAAGCCAGAGAATAGAAGCCATTGTTGGCTGTCTGTAGGCTTTGTCGACTGTGCTCGCCCCCTCCTGTTTGTACTTTTTAAAGCAGTGAGGCGAGGTAGACAGCGTGTGTCACAGTACAGTCAAAGGGAGGAAGAGCTAAACACTAAAAGAGAAGTTAATCACAATAAATGAGGTTTAGGGTAAAGAGTTGGGCTCACCATTTTCAAAGTCCCCCAAAGGGCTGAGAGAGAGGGGGCTCTGACTGGAAAGCTTTTATTGGGGGGGTGGTGAAGGTTAGAAGAGTAACTAAGGAGTTTAGTTCTGGGGGTCTCCGGACAGCTAAGGTGGTAAAATTCCTTAGGGAAGGTTTGGCCTGAGGCTCTGACTGCTCTAACCTGGGCCCTGAGGCACCACCAAGTTCTTTGACTTCTCTTCACCTCCAAACTTCCCTCCCCTCTCCTGCTCTTTCTTTAAGTCTTCCCCCCCTTTCCGGCACTTGGTTTTGCAAATTGAGACCTTTTAGACCTTTAGAGTCTTCTTTCTCCTAAGCCTAGCCAGCAGCATTTTTTTCCAGGGATTCAGATCTCTGTGGGAGAGGCCACTGGAAATGTGGAGTATGATGCTGGGATTTTGCACTTCTAGGCAGAAGACAGAGTCCTAGATCTGCTTTGTGTTGAGAGTAGGCCTCAGATAACCCGACTTCCTATACATTGGGGCCATTTGACATACCTTTCTCTCCTTCTGTTTTATTGTAGGGGGAAGAATTTAACTAGGGGTGCGCAGATGTGTGAGATCCTTTATTATAAGAGTGGACAGATATCTCAGATTTCAGGCAAGTTCTGCAATGCTGTTTCGGGCTTCAAAACCTGAAAGAGTTTAAGGAAACTATAGTTCAAATAAAAAAAAAATCAAAATCAGGTCATTGTTTCTCTAGATAAAAAGGGTAACTACTAAGGGATTTGGGGCAACTCTGAATGCTGGATTATTTGATTTGGAGCTCAAAAGGTAGATTTTGCATGCACTGGAGGGCAGGGCCTAGATGACCCTCAGATCGCCCCAAGCGGTTGAGTTGCTCAATTTCTAAGAAAAGGAGGGCTCTCCAGTCTGGGCACCGAGTCTTTCTCACAAGGAGCACAGGCCTACCTGTGCAGAGCCCAGGATTAACTCTTCTTTTCTTGCTAGCAGAGCCCCATATTCGAGCCCCGTGGGATCTGGAGGCCCGCAGCCAGCGCCAGCATGCAGAACAGTAAGTGCCCCAGGTCTTTCGAGGGACTTGGGCTGGAGGTGTGAGGACCCGAGGATTTAGGGAGCATACAGAGCTTTGGAACCTCAATGACCAGGCCATCAGGCAGGAGGAAGGAATGACTTGTCTGGGCTGCACCGGTGCGTGCGTGCCCAGGGAGAGAGGGCAGGCAGGAAGGTGGTTGCTCTACGGTGTTCCAGAAGGGCAGAGGCTGGGGCCCTTCAAAACTGCTAGCCCGCCAGAATTTTTGAAACAGCGGTGGAGAAACACCATCCCCCCCCCCCCCCCAAATCCTGTAACTCATACCCCCTCCCCGCCCCTGCCCGGGCTCTGACCCCAGAGAGAGAGGCTGGGCTAAGCAGGGCGGGGCGAAGGCTTCTCCTGGTTTAGCCAGGAGGCCCCTTTGGGCTTGGCCAAGACGAAAGATTTCCACAGAGCCGGGAAGGGGGGGGGGTTCTCCTCCCCTTGTCAATTTCTGGACAGCTCCTCCCTCCTTACCCCAGCTATGGGTCTAGAAGGGAAGGGGAGTGAAGCACCCAGGGCCTGTATGGTGGTGCGGTGCATGATAGAGAGAGCAGGGTTTTCTGGGTCTGGGAATTGGAAACATCCTGCGCTGGCAACTGTGTGGGTCCCGATTGTGCCAACGCTCCCCCTGCTTTTGATTCCCTAGCGTGTGTGCTACCCTTCTTGCCTTTGGCCAGGCCCCTTGGGCTCCAGCCTTCCAGCTCAGCCAGTGGCTGTTGCTATGCCGCAGAGTTAAGCCTAAAACCTAGGCCTGGTAGCCTGAAGCTCCACTGAAATTAGACTGGGTTGAGGATACACCTGTACTCCGGAATAGGGAAAGGCCTAGGCCTTCTAGCCTTGCGGAACTGCAGCCGATATGTGTATTCTGGAATAGCTGGCTGCCGCCTGATGACGCAGGGTTGGTGGGCTCAAAGCTCGGACCAGGAAGCAAAGATGCGAGCTTTGTAGATGTGTTTGTTCAGAGCCTGTCTGACCTAAGGACTTCGACCCAGAGCCACCCACTTTGACGAAGCGATTGCCTTGGAACCCCAGACCTCCCCAACCTTAGGTTTTCAGGTGGGCAGTGGCGCTCAGCCCCATCGTTTGTCGCTGCGGCATGGCTGGCGGGCCCAGGGGGGCTCGGGTCGCGGGCTGGCCTGTAGGGCTTTGTACCGCAGGTTCCCGGGTGTGCACGAGGCGCAGAGCATCCAAATTGACACCATATGTTTTCCTATTAGATGCTTTGCGGTCGAATTCTAGGCGCATAATCATCGCCACTGGGCCAGAGCGCCAGCAGTCCCTAGGGAAGGGACACAATGATTGAGGCTTAACCTCTAAAGGGGAATTTAGAGCTGAGCTTCCTCGCTGCCATTTCGATGCTGGCAGAGGCGCCAAGACCCTCGTGTCTCTGGGGCCAGCACATGCCGGGTGAACTGCGGAGGTGCGGGACAAGTTATTTTTGCTTTGAACGAGGAGGAAGGTCTAGCATTAGGAGGCCTCGCCACACTTCGGTATCTGTAGACTGGGAATAGCCCAGACTATGCATGAAGTTTGAAAAGTCTTTCTTGGCTCTCTGGGAAGGTTCCTTTTGCCTAGGTAAGGTAGAGCTGGCAAGGTAGAGGAGATTTAGGAAGCCGAGATAAAGGAAATTTAGGAAGCCGAGATAAAGGAAACCGGAAGCGCAGGGCAGGCCTGTTGGAGAGGAGACTTACGCCGCCCCTCGTCCCCCGCCCCCCCATGCCTGAGATGCAGTGTCCTGGCTAGCACTGGTCCGGGCGGGCCTGAGCCCAGATCCCTAAACGCCTGTCACTTCTCATCGAATTGAGGCCCCGCCCCCACCCCATGAGATATGCCCCCTCCCCCCCCAGCACTAAGCCTTCGGCTACCCAGAAAACGCGGCTCCCCTGGAAGGGGAGACGAGTGCAGTTCAATCTCGTCTGAGTGATCTACAAATAGGGACGGAAAGGGTCGTTTTATCACGGTCCCGTTTGTCGTGACGATGCAATTTCCCGGAGCGGAGCACTGTCACAAAGTGACAAGGCTGCCACAAGCGCCCCGACTGATCTTTTCAATTAGCCTTCCATGCATGATCCAGAGCGACTTCCGCCTATTTCCAGAAATTAAGCTCAAACTTGACGTGCAGCTAGTTTTATTTTAAAGACAAATGTCAGAGAGGCTCATCATATTTTCCCCCCTCTTCTATATTTGGAGCTTATTTATTGCTAAGAAGCTCAGGCTCCTGGAGTCAATTTATCAGAACGCTCCAAGGAGAGGAGAGGAGGAGAGAGCAAAGAAGAGCGGAGCTGGGAGGCACATCTTCTCCTGGGAGGGCTGCTGTCTAGAGTCGGGGCTGCAGGTCGGAGATGTTTGGGGAAGTGGCTTTTTGGGGGTGCCTATGGTTTCCGAGGAGGAGCACACAGGGAGGTGCCCCTTCCCTCGCCCTACTTTCTAACCAGACAAGGGCTGAGGTTGTGAGATATGAGATAAAGAGGGATGGGAGACACTGTGCTGTGGTGTTTTCTTCTTGTTTTCTGGCTTGGGGTTTCTGTTAATATCTGTGTCCTTGGCTGAGGGAAGGGCGGAGTTCAGTGGCAGAAGTGAAGCCAGTGGTGGAGGGTGTGAAGACTCCAGGCTCTGCACACTGCTGGGGCAGGCGGACCACTGTGCAGAGGGGGTTCCAACCCTTATGTTGCCTGTGGAGATGGGGATTGGGGTTCACTAGCTACAAATTTGTCTTTCTAGTTCTCCTCTCTCTATAGACATGTATACAAATATCTATATCTCAATCTACAGCTCTGTAAATATAGATATATAGATATCCCAAACAAAACAAACCTCCGCTGTGCTGTGTGTCCCTTGGACAGAGTTTGATCAGGGTGCAACGGTTTCTTGACTTTCACATTCAGCCAGGTTGTGTAGGGTTTGGGATTTGTTGTGCTGTTCAAACACAGTAGATACTTCTCTGTGGACTCCATGGCTTGTGGTGACACTTAGAGATGATATTTAGGGAGGAGATTTCTAGAACTAGTCATTTACAACTTGTGAGTTCTGAAGGAGGCTGAGTGCCTATGAAGGGGGCGGTGGGTTGGGGCACTGCTCTGGTGATAACTGGACTGGGTGTCTGTTTATGTTTTTCTTTCTTGTCCCAGTCCGACTCTGGTCCTTCCATTGTCTTGTAGTCAGGATCCGTCTGTATTTGGGACTGGGCTGCCCAATGCTCTGTATAGCTGGTCTAGTTGTTGGGGTGTTTTTTAATTTTTTTTAAATGAGGACCTGATCCCTGAGGTTGGCACAGGTTGGCAGGGAGCTGAGGTTCTCTCTCTCTCTCTCTCTCTCTCTCTCTCTCTCTCTCTCTCTCTCTCCTCTCCTCTCCTCTCCCCTCCCCTCCTCTCCTCTCCTCTCCCTCCTCCCTCCTCCTCCTCCTTTTGCTTCTGCCTTCCTCCTTTCCTCAGGTCACAGCGGAGTGAATCAGCTTGGTGGTGTCTTTGTCAACGGACGGCCACTGCCGGACTCCACCCGGCAGAAGATCGTAGAGCTAGCTCACAGCGGGGCCCGGCCTTGCGACATTTCCCGAATTCTGCAGGTGATCCTCCCATGGCTGCCCCACTCGCCGCCCCCCCTCCACTCTCAGTGCCCTCCCCTCATTTCTTACTATAAACGCTGCTAATTATGGACCCCACCCTCACCCACCCTGTCCCCTCCCACCTACCTCCCTGCTTCTGGCTTACCCTCTCCTCCCACCAAGTCCCTATCTCTTTCACCCTCAGTCAGTTACATAAGATAATTCATCTGCTTAAGGAAAAAAAAAAGTGCGTGAACTAAAAAATATATCTTTTCATTTGGTAAAGACATTAATTATGATAACAGTTTATGAACTGTTATGAGCTGAGTTATAAACTGGGACAATTTCATTCCTCTCTCCCATTATAACCTCAGATTCTGAGAGATTTGTTTGCATTCTCCATGGTTATGGATTTTACAAGACAAATGTTATTTGCCCCTTTCTAACTCAAATTTGATCAATCGGGCATATTTTTAAGAAAAAAATGAAATAAAAATTTCAATTTATTTTCCCCTTTGTTCTTTAATTGAGGTCAGCACACAAGAAATTTAATCTGACTTCGTTTTGCTGCATCTTCCCTCCGTGCTTAGGAAAACAGTTTAAAAATTTTAAACTTTTTTAAGAGATAATTCAGGTTTGAAAATATCATCCTATGTGTAGTTTTAGGGCTCTCTACAGTAAGTTCTCGTACCATTGAAGGTATATTTTTGTGTTATAGACCCATGCAGATGCAAAAGTCCAAGTGCTGGACAATCAAAACGTAAGCTTGTCATTGTTTAATGCATACTTAAACAATTTTATTTTTGTCTTGAAATTATTAATAATGTGGTTTTCTGTCCACTTCCCCAATGCAGGTGTCCAACGGATGTGTGAGTAAAATTCTGGGCAGGTATTACGAGACTGGCTCCATCAGACCCAGGGCAATCGGTGGTAGTAAGCCCAGAGTAGCGACTCCAGAAGTTGTAAGCAAAATAGCCCAGTATAAGCGGGAGTGCCCGTCCATCTTTGCTTGGGAAATCCGAGACAGATTATTGTCCGAGGGGGTCTGTACCAACGATAACATACCGAGTGTAAGTTCACTGCGAACATTTCCCCACCTTGCCCTAGCCCCCCCATCCCCCGCACCTTTACCACCTCTTTATTCCTTCCCACTCTTTTTCCTTCCCAGTGTCTGGCTGTCACTGTCTCTTCCATGATTTGCACAAGTCTTCTCTGTACCTGGGGATAATGAAAGGAGTGCCCAGACTTTTTGAGCATCTGGAAATGAGTGTGGGGAGTTGTTGGCATCATTTGCATACTGCAAACACGGGGTCAGAGGCACTGGGGAAAGGCACTTGAATTAAGGAGAGAAACAAAAATGAAAACCAGGTTCTAGCTTCTCCCAGAAACACCTGTCCGAACCTATTGTCAGGCAGCATACATCCATTTCTGCTCCACAACAAAATACATCTCTAAACTAAGTCTAAGTCTTTTATCAGGGAGTCTTTTAACAAAGCAAGTCAACCTTGTGAGATAGGTCATCAGAGATACCTAGAAAAGGTATCTTTCCCAGCCCCCAGCCTTTAGTTTTCCTACCCAGCTTCATTTCCATGAGAAAATGATAGCTAGCGTTCTTTCCACAGTATAACTGAAAAGCCGTTGACTCTCCCAGGGTAGTTGGGAGCTTTTTTTGTGTTTGGCAGGCCATCTTTTAAAACTTGGAAGAACTGAGATGGGGACTTAAGACAGGGTGACTGTGTCTTTTGGAGACACTACCATTTGGGTTGATTTTGGTTTGATTTGCAGGTGTCATCAATAAACAGAGTTCTTCGCAACCTGGCTAGCGAAAAGCAACAGATGGGTGCAGACGGCATGTATGATAAACTAAGGATGTTGAATGGACAGACCGGAAGCTGGGGCACCCGCCCTGGCTGGTATCCGGGGACTTCAGTACCAGGGCAACCCACGCAAGGTAAAACTCAAGCAGTTAACCTCTCCTAATCTTCTCCTCCTCTGGGTTTCCAGTGCCTGGGAGATGGAAGAAAGCCCTGCGCTAGAAGGCTGGGCATAGCAATTCCTATTTGTGTAATCGGAGTCTGTGGAACCACCTTGTTGGCTCAGGACTGTATATATGTCAAGAGCAGTATGAAGTAGCTAGGTGTGTGTGCATGTGTGAGAGCCAGCCTTGTGGTGCCCTATTGAAATTTGACATTAAAATGCAGGGAGAGCCTACTTGCATTATTAGTGTGACAAGTTAACACACTGACAGACTGCAAGGTAAACATAATTGTATCATTTACTTTTGTAGTGATTTACAAATCATGTGACCACAAATTTGCAAATCATGTAGGGTGGCATAGGAGGGTGAGCCCCCTACCCTACAAGCAAGGCCAATTTGAAGATGGACATTGGAAGTGGTGGGCCCCCTCCCCCAGGTTTAACAAGGTCAACACCCTACCCTCCATGGGTCCCCATTCTCATTCTCTGTGGGTGGCAACTGTTTAGAAGAAGTGGAGTGTGGAAACCTAGTAGTAGGCTCAGAGTACAGGGAGTGGCTCTGAGACTGCGAGCCGAGATTGGAACTGAACCCTGCCAGGATCTGGGAAAGGGATAAAGGAAGAGGAGAGGGTGGGGTCGGTAGACTTTCCCCTTCCGCCTCACACCAAGGTAACTTGGTCAAGAATAGGAAACAGTTTACTCGTAAGATTAATCGGTATTTGTTGTCCTGGTGACAAGGAGGTAATATGTGGGATAATGGGACCTGGCGGCTCACTCCCGGGAGCTCTACAGAGCCTGGGAGCTCTACAGAGCCTGGGGGCTCAGGGCCCAGGGTGGCGCAGGGACTACGTTGGGCTGCCTGCTCATCAGAGAGCTCTCTGATCATCTCCGAGTGCAGGGCGCCTCCGCAAAGACGGGTTAGAGAAGGGAAAATCGGTAACAGTATGCGAAATATCTGGTACAAAGGATGCTTCTGTCACTCGCAAGAATTTGTTATGGGAACAATCCTGTCGCTCTGTAATTGCTCATTAGAGAACGTTTTGTTTCTCATTAAGGCGACATGAATAAGCGTCTAGTTGAAGGAGACAGCTGTAGAAATGTTCCACAAGAGACCTCTGGACACGATTCGGCACCAATTGCCAATTAGACATGTCAGTTTTAAGAGCAGAAAACAATATAGGCCGGACACTGGGAAGATAGGGAGAACAGCGCTCCTTTCTCGGTTCCCAGCGCGGCTACTTGGCGGGTGCAAGCCTCCTGACGCGCAGTCCCGGACTCCCCGAGTGACCTCGAACCTGCAGCTTCCGGAGCTGTAGCTGAGCTTGCTCTCTCCCGCCTCTAGTAAGATCAGCCAGGGATCCGTGTAGACAAGCCCCACACATGGGCTTCCCCATGCGCGCCCACAGGACACACCCAAGTGATGCTGGAACTTCACACTGGTCACTCTCCACGCCTCTGATCCAGCAATTTGGACCCCCTCCCATCCCACTTAGTCCGAGACCTCTTGGTAGTGGGTTAGGGGCCCCGAAGCTCAGATCCTGGAGGGCTGAGCCCAGAAGCTTCCACCCCCTGCGTCTCCCAGGCGCTGGGGGTTTGCTTTTGTGGAGGGCACAGGGAATGGATAGAAAGCCCTGCTGCCCGGCGCCCAGACTGAAGTCCAGGGTAGCAGCTTCCACCAGAGGTGGCGCCGCCAGATTAGGGCAAAATTTCCGGTGATCTGCAAGGCTGGAAGCTGGGGACAAAGCGCCAAGGCCTGGTGGTGACCACTGGGGCGAGAGATGGCGCTAGTTCAGGGGCTTTTCACTTTAGGTGGAGAGCCGCCGGAGAACTCTGGATCACGCACTTCCTGCAGGTCCACACCTCCGCTCCGCAGCACAGCATTCTCCCTCCCGCAGCCTCCCTGCCCCACCTCCTGCGTGAGGAGGACCCTGCGAACCTAGCTTAGCAGAATTCCAGGCTGGGACCCGACTCCTGCCGTAGCTTTGGTTTACCCGATATCCCAGGCCCTTTAGAGCGAAGAGGGTCCCCCCTCTCTCTCCTTGGCTCCCTTTCCCGGCCTAGGAAGCTGACCTAGGGATTTAAAGAGTCCATTACTCTAAAAGCATAAGGCGAGGTTAGGTCTCTGAGGAAGACAAATATGGTTTCCGTCTGATCTACGCCACGCGGCGGTGAATAAAATGGTGATGGTGGTGGGCTGACAATAACCAGACAACTCTATCCAGCCGCAGTTCGCCAGCGATTTGGTGGTTTTAGGGATCACGAAGATACTCTTTTCTTATCTCTTCCCCTCACCCCAACCCCCATAATACCCTGGCCCTCTATAGGATTTAGTCAGTTTCTCTTTCAACAGATGCTACAATGTTTTGATCCGCGCTCGGGAGCTGAAAAGGTGCGGCAACCAGCTTGCTATCTTTTCTTGCTTATTTTCCGCCTCACTGCTTAAGACACTGAGAAACTAAGGGATGATTTTATTTCCCAGCGACTTTTTTCTTCTTCTTCTTCTTTCTTGTCTGCTTCCACCCCCTCCCTCTCTTTTTCTCCTTCTTCTTCTTCTTCTTCTTCTTCTTCTTCTTCTTCTTCTTCTTCTTCTTCTTCTTCTTCTTCTTCTTCCTTCTTCTTCTTCCAGGAAACAAATCCTATCCCCCGCCTCAGATGGTCCAGGGTCTGGGATAATGGGAGGTGCTTTCACTCTCCTCCCGGATTAAGCTGGGAGGTGGACGGCACCCATTGAAGGCCCCTTCTTTGCGCCCCTAGGAGGGGGCGCCTTTAAAGAAGATATCTTAATTGTCTGCCACTTAGGTTTATCATGTGGGGAATTCGAGAGATCCAGCTTCTATTTTTATTTTGTTAAAAAGATTTAAGGTAAACCCACTAAAGAAAAAAAAAAATTACGATCAATACGAGTGACCGTGCAGTCAACCACCTGGCTGCAAACAGTTGCTACTTTTAAAGTAGCAAACACATTTTCATTGATGTTCAGTGGTTCGGTTGAAATGGGGCTGACCCGCAGCATTGTCTCCTCATTCAACTCTAATTTTACTTAAAAACAAAAATTTAAATCCAGTTCCTCTGTCCCCTTGGACTTTTTTTTTTTTTCTTTAAATGTTAGTTCCCAATCAGTGCAGGCCCTGGGCTTATAACACACGCATGTCTACTAGTGCGTGAGCTTGGAGGGCTATGAATGTAAGGCTCCAAGGCTTCAAAATTCGGTCAGAGAAGCAAATGGCAGCTGAGAATGCTATCTGCAGGAGTCTTCTTCGGAGGGAAACCTTCCGCTTTGTTTAATTGGCAGAGTCTATTGCAGAAGGGACTTGGGTTCTCTTTGGGGTGTAGGCATGATTGAGTGTTTGCATCAGAGCCCACACGGTTGCAGGATGGTCTCTGATTTTTGTTTGTGTTTTCCAAAAGCTGTAACCGATGGATTTTTCTATTTGAACCAAAGGGAGGTTTGTGTGTGTGTGTGTGTGTGTGTGTGTTTTCTTAAAGTTATCCTCCTTCACCGAACCAGAAAAGAAATTAAAGAGACCTTCTTCTTCATTTTTTTCCCTGGGGGGAAAAACCCTTTAAGAAGTCCGCTAGAAACTTGGGGTGGCAAATTAGTACAGACACTTATGTGCCCCCAACACGTGAGTCCGGCGTGGCGTGTCTGGGACAGCCCGCGACCCTCCCCTCCCCCACGCATCTGAAGTCCTGCTGGGCTCCCGCAGCTTGTTTACTAATACACGCTCCATCCTCTTCCTTCCTCTCAGTATCTCCCGGAATCTTTTTGGTCCTGTCTCTTTTTCCTGACTGTATTTTCTTTTTCGGACCCTTCTTCTTACACCTTTCTGGCCTCCATCCCTTTAGAGCACTCCTTCTCCTCCAGCCCTCTCGGCCCCTCCCCCATACCATCTTTCCCCTTCCCTCTCTTACTCTCCATCCTCTCCCCTTCTGCCTCCTCTCACTCCCAGCTCTGGCCCCCATCCACCCTCTTTGCCTCCCTCCACCCCCTGTCCTGGCCCCCCATCCACCTCCACCCCCCACCCCACCTCAGCTAAGCGCCCTAAATAGCACTGAGGCGCCCGCTCTCCGGACAGTGATTAATGATAGCCGAGCGAGGGGTTAACACACTTCGCTGAAAAGTCTGTTGACTGGGCTTCTTGTAACACAATGTGGCCCGCTGCACGCCTCAAGAGAATCCTTTTGTTGTCCGTGCTCATTGTGGCCTCAAAATTCTGCCCACGAAAGTTTGCCAACGCTCCTGCCCCAGGAGTTTAATAGTTTCCCTTACTCGCGGGGCATTGTGTGGTGCTGAAAAGCAGCCCCTTGCTATTCAAGTGTTGGTGGTCATCTCAATAGATCTCCAAGGGCCCATATGGTGGCCAGTGCTGATGAATCCGCCTGTTTAAATGGAGGAGAAAGTTGGGGTTTTAAAACATTTCAAAGTTCCTGAAAAGATCCCACTAGATCCTGTCACAATTCCCTGAACTCTTTGAAGGCGCTGGCTATTGTCTGCTGGTTATAAATGATATTCCTGGCCAAGTCGATTCCCACCGAGGCCTGGAGGCCCCTCCCCCCTAACTGGCCAAGTTTCTAGGATCGGGAGGGGACAGTCCCTTTTGGTATCCCGTGGGGGCCTCAGGCCTCAGTACGCAGGAGCCAGCCTGCAGTGTCCTGGGAGGCCCGGCCAGGGCCTCAGTCCTTCCCTTTCTCTTCCCACAAGCTGAAGGCCTCTCAGGCAAGGTGCAGGGCAGAGCCAGCTAGTCCAAGTGCATGTCTCTCCTCCAAGCGCAAAGGAAAACAATGAAACTTTCCCTGTTTAATGATAGAAATTACATTAAGAGTGGTGGAAATGCCCTAATTAAAAATGTACCACTTAAACGATATGCCAACGGCTCAGCTGCGGCATAGCGTATTTAGCTAGTTAGTGAACTCTCTACGATTTCTTTTTTAAAATTACACGTTAAAAATTTAAAAGAAATCTTACTTTTCTCTGGTGCAACACATTACAAAGAATGGACAGTCCTTTTATCTAAATATAAAATTCCATTTTCAGCAATTATAGCCTGTTCTTGGTGATGATATAATTACAGCTGTGCTCGTAATAGGTGTCAAGGCGAAGCGCACTCACACAATAGTTGAATAAAACTGCAGAACAATGCGAGCACTTCTAAATTCACAACCTTTAAAATGAAATTGACTGTGCAGAATTCAAATAAAAACTAGATAAATATTTTTTTAAAAAGATTACAAGCTTGGTTTGGTTTCTTAATAGCATTTTCTACAAACCTATCAACATGTAATTGATTAGATAGGAATTACTGATTATAGATCAGCTGAAATCTTGAACATCACTCTATTTTCCCAACACAGCCATAGGTAAATATATTCTGTAGGGAGAGGGAACAGGGTGAGGCATGTGTGGAGTCAGAGTTAGTTGTTCAGAGCATTTTGCCTGGAAACTTTTGGCCTGCTTTGTCATTCATAGAAATGACACTTCATGATAAAAACAGTAAGGAAAAGGGCCCAGGTAGCCAGTGTTGCTAATGGCATTCATTAAAGGGAGGCTGACACTTGATTACTTTAGGTAGGTTTTCCTGACCCTCCAGACTGTTCTGTCCATGGAGTTTATAAGTATACCAAGTCCCCTTTGGAGGCCCCCAAGTCATTCCAATTTTTCTTATTGTCCTTTTCTTTTGGTTGCAGATGGCTGCCAGCAACAGGAAGGAGGGGGAGAGAACGCCAACTCCATCAGCTCCAACGGAGAGGACTCAGATGAGGCTCAGATGCGCCTTCAGCTGAAGCGGAAGCTGCAAAGAAATAGAACATCCTTTACCCAAGAGCAGATTGAGGCCCTGGAGAAAGGTGATGGGATTTTTCAAAGTAGACAAGAAGTAAATCGAAGTACATTCCACATGTATAGCACAAAGCACTGAATTTAGCCAGGGCTTTTGCATGTAGACCAAAAAGCAAGCTTGCTTTTTCTTTCTTTCTTTTCTCCTCTTTTTCTTTTTCTTTCTTTCTTTCTTTCTTTCTTTCTTTCTTTCTTTCTTTCTTTCTTTCTTTCTTTCTTTCTTTCTTTCTCTCTCTCTCTCTTTCTCTTTCTTTCTTTCTTTCTTTCTTTCTTTCTTTCTTTCTTTCTTTCTTTCTTTCTTTCTCCTTCCTTCCTTCCTTCCTTCCTTCCTTCCTTCCTTCCTTCCTTCCTTCCTTTCTTTCTTTCTGTCTTTCTTTCTTTACTTTCTTCCTTTCTTCCTTCTCTTTCCACCTTTCCCCTACTTTCTCTGAGCATCTTTTCAGGGAGCATATGTGTATTAGGGTTTTCTTTCTTCTTTTCACGTACCAGCAGCAATTCAAAGACTGTAAGTCTGACTTGTAAAGGAAAGGCTGTCTTGGGCCATAGTTGGGGGGGGTGTCACTAGATGTCATTCTAAAGAAAATTTAACTTGGTACTAGTGAGAACGTTCTCCCAAGTATGGTCTACACAAATAGTCAAATTGTTTGGAAGGGAATGAGTTGGAGGTGATTGCAGTGGGGGTGAGTCAGGAGCCAACTTGATCCAGGGTTCGGTACAACCATTTTGTGTAGTTCTCACACACCATATAAACCAACTTACTCTTTCAGAGTTTGAGAGAACCCATTATCCAGATGTGTTTGCTCGGGAAAGACTAGCAGCCAAAATAGATCTACCTGAAGCAAGAATACAGGTACCCAGGAACCTTGTGGTTTTATGCTTTGTGACATTCATATGATTTGCCTCGTCTGGAGACAAAGTGCTTCTAAGGAGCACCGTTCATTTATATAACTAGTAACAGACCTAGTTTGCTAAGACTCTGCTGTCCCAGCGCAGGGGAGGTGGAAATGGAGGGCTCCTGGGTGTGGCTGGGCTGGGAGCAGGCACAGGGCTAATCTGTTCCATTCATTTCCAGGTATGGTTTTCTAATCGAAGGGCCAAATGGAGAAGAGAAGAAAAGCTGAGGAACCAGAGAAGGCAGGCCAGCAACACCCCAAGTCACATCCCTATCAGCAGTAGCTTCAGCACCAGTGTCTATCAACCAATCCCACAGCCCACCACACCTGGTAAGGAAATGCCAACTACCAAGACACATTTTTTTTTTTTAATTGAGACAGGGTCTCCTCCCTGTAGCCAGCTGGCTTAGAATTTACTATGCAGAGCAGGTTGGCCTTGATCTCATAGAGATCAACCTTTCTCTGTCTCCCAATCGCCAGGAGACAGGTTGGCTTCAAGGCGCGTTCTTATTCCTGCTTGTCCTGGGTTCTTATGTGCCCCATAATGACCTGCTGTTTCTCTCTCCCTGCAGTTTCCTCTTTCACTTCGGGCTCTATGTTGGGCCGAACAGATACCGCCCTCACCAATACGTACAGTGCTCTGCCACCCATGCCCAGCTTTACCATGGCGAACAACCTGCCTATGCAAGTAAGAGAGGCTGACCACCTGCTGCACAGGGCCAGGGATGGGTTGGGGCCTGTAGACTCTATCAGCTGTGTGTGTCCCCTTGGGAGTCTTTCTTCTGACAGTGATTGGCTTGACCAGTCAAGTCTGAGACACTCAATCCAATCTCCTTTAGTTGACTGATTGATTGATTGATTCGTGCCCTTGGAAAACAAACACCCGACCTGTTCAGTCAAGTTAATCTGGCTTTTATCATGTTATCTGGATAATGCTGAGTGGTAGTGAGGTCTGTTTTGAGTAGCAGTGAAGCTTGTACAAAGTAGAAATAACTCGGGCATAGCAGGAGATAGTGAGCGGTTGAGTATGTAAAATATTTGGGTTTATATTAATATGTTAATAGATATAGATTCTGCATACATATTATGAGGTTCATATAAAAATTAGCGAGGAAGGAGAAGCGCTCAGAAATGGGACTTACTTACACAGTGAAGTTCATTTACTATAATGGAAAAGCTAGTTTTCACTCTAAATTGTTTTGGATCTTTTTGAGACAGGTCTCCCTGTAGCTCCAGCTGTCCTGGAACTCGCTGTGTAGATCAGGCTGGCCTTGAACTCACAGAGATCCACCTGCCTCTGCCTCTGGAGTGCTGGGATTAAGAGTAAAAATTTAACAGAAAGTATTTCTTAGAAACTGAATCCGGATTGGCTGTAAATGATGTGATAACTTGGTGACATTCATTGCTTCCTAGAAAGCTAGATGCCATTCATTTAGCTTAATAACCTGCATCTGTTCTTAATTTTCTTCCAAATATTGACTGGGTCTTGTATCAGGCTGGCAGTTTATGATGTAATTGTACTGCACTGGTGGGATGGACTGGACCTTTGTCACTAGGTGGACTCTTTATGGGGTAGGGAATCCATCTTCTGATGGGATTTCTACAAGGGCTCTCCTAAGTCTGCTGTTCATGCAACCATTAGCTATGCATGATGGCGTGAAATTGGCAGCACGAGCCCTGCTGGACACTGTTCTGGGGTTACACAGACTGTTTATTCTCCATTGAATATCTTTTTCTCAGTTTCACATTCAAATAACAGCAAAATAAATATTCACAGTCTTCAGACTTATATTGGAACAGCTAGATAAGCAACTCAGAGAATTTACCTATTTTTTTCTTATTGCATCTGGATATTATTGGCCATAGCATAATTGATGTAAATGAAGGGATCAACAGCCCATTAGTGTTGCTGTAACTGCATTGGACTTTTCCAGAAGTCAGGTTGCCTAGAGGAAGTGACTGTAGAAATTAGAAACAAATGCAAGCTGGAATTCTGGCAGGGCCCTCTAGCCCTCTAGGCCTCTTTGAACTTGATGTGAGCGGTCATCAGCTGACTTTAATAATGCCATGAAGTACCTCGATCAGTTTTCTATATTATAGCAGCATCCAGTTTTCTGTGATGACAAAATATACATATGAAAAAACAATTTAAAACAATTAAATAGATGCCGGATTATACTAAGCTTCTTTCACATACAGAGAGATGGTTAAGTCACCTCAAATATTAATTTTTAAAAATTATGCAGACTAGGATGGGTGAGGTGGTACACATGTTTAGTCCCAGCAATTCCAAGGTAAAAGAAGGTGGATCTCTGTGATTTTAAGGCTAACCTAGTCTACCTAAGGAGTTCTAGGCTAGCCAAGGCTGCAGAATGAAACTCTGCCTTAAAAAATTAGACAGTTTACATCTGTGGATGCTAGCACCAAATACCTAGTTGTAAGGCAAACTGAGCAACATTAATGTTATATTCCTCGTGATCTGAAAACAACTGTGCTCTTATATTGTGAATCCCTCAACAGGTTCTAGAATTAACCTACTATTTATTTTCAGACTTTGGATTTTTGGTATATGGGTGGAGGGTGTGGATGCATATTTTAGAATAATATAAAATCAAAAGAAAAGAGAAAAATTAGTTTAAAAGCATATAGCTTCACAGCCAGGTGTGATGGTGCACACCTTTAATCCCAGCACTTGGAAGGCAGAGGCAAGCAGATCTCTATGAGTTCGAAGCCAGCCTGGTCTATATAGGGAGCTCCAGGGCAGCTGAGACCCTGTCAAAAAAGACAAAAAAAAGTATATAGCTTCACAAAACAGTAACTAAGATAATAAAATGATCCATAAGTTTACCTTTCAGAGAAAATTTCTTTTGCAATTTTGGGTTGTGGGGAGGTGGTATCTATCTCTCACTTCATCCTGTTGACTGAGATCCTCAGCATCTTGCAAAGGATGAGCATCCTCCTTTGTCCTATTTCTGATGGATCTCTCTCTCTGAGAATGAGAATCTTGGGATGTTAAGCATTCGTGGTGTAGAACAGCTATCATCTCCCTTATTGCTGATAATCTGTTTCTATTAATTCACTCCCCGAGTTTTCTGATCTCAAATAAGTCCATGAGAACTCGCACAAAGGGGTTTATCTTAGCTTTGCATATTTCTTGTTTAGTTTCAAGAGAAGTTTATCTCCTCAACACTGAGGAGGATTTTGAACACTGAGATGGCAGCAACACAATTTCAGGGATAAGGTTCAGTCAGGACATCATCTGGGTTAGTTAAGAAGGCACAGTTAATTCTCAGGTTGCAAATAAATATTTACTGACACTTATGACTACTTTAACCTACGATCATTATGGACTGCATCTTTAAAAAAATCTTTAATCCCTTAAGTCTAGCATTAGAAGTTTCCCAAGATCCTCACACCAAACTTTACCAACAGCTCCTCTTGGTGCTCTACCTGCCCTTAAGAAATGGAATTTGGGGATCACAGTGTATGTTCCCAAACAGAACTGGATTTGCAGGGAGAGGAAATATGTTTTTAGCTAGTCCTCTCTCACAGGTTACATAATTCCAGTAGAGGTAAAAGAAGGTCGAAGTGGAGAGATGTTCTGTTAAAGTATTGATGATGCTGACCATCTACTGAACACTTGTTTGAATCTATTGTTTCATAAATTTGGTGCCATGGACAGTTTTTTTTCTCACTGTGGTGGAAGGAAAGTCAACTCTTAGACCCATCATAGGGAATTCCAGTCCCCACAGAGACATCAATAATGACCAGACTTATCGGCAGTCCTGACAGAGACATCAATAATGACCACACTTATAGGCAGAGACACTGGGGAGGAGGGAGCCCGGGGATGTGGTTATGTGATGTGTTCCTCAGTAACTTACAGGCTTATCTTTCTCTTGGCAGCCCCCAGTCCCCAGCCAGACCTCCTCATACTCCTGCATGCTGCCTACCAGCCCTTCGGTGAATGGGCGGAGTTATGATACCTACACTCCTCCGCATATGCAAACACACATGAACAGTCAGCCCATGGGCACCTCGGGCACCACTTCAACAGGTGAGCTCTGAGCAGCTGCCAATAACGGTCTACCCTGTTTGTCTGGCCAGCTGATCTCTCACACTGCACTCACAGTTTACTTGAAAAGAAACTTCTGTCCTTCTGTTGAGATATGGAATTTATGTTGGAATTATGTTGAACATTTGGCTGCCCCTGTCTTTGGGGAAAAGCTCAGTGAAAATGGAAATTCATGTAAGCTCATTAATGATTTGACACCATTTAGTCAAAAATGTCATCTATCAGGGTGAATATGGTTACAGAAATTGTGTATAAAGACATGGGCTGAGGCTGTTTTCAGAAGGTATGTTCTTAGGCAGAGCAGGAGGTGAAGGCCTAATGAACACACTGTGGGTGATTCTGGGAAGATTTCTACATCTTCTAGCTCCTCTTTGTGTTTGATGGCAACAGAGGGAGTACCACACCAATCCTCCATAGATGGCTGCACTTCTAAATTACAAACATTTGACTAGAGAAACAGGGTGGTTCACTAATATGTGTAAATACACGATCTAGTATCTGAAGTTGCTTTTATTTATAACGGTTGAAAAATTTTAATATAGTAAAAATATCATGGTATGTTAGAGATGAAAAACATCTATACATTTATGCTCTATACCTGTCTCTTGAAGAATATACCTACATGGCTAATTTTTGTATTCAATTTATAGGACTCATTTCTCCTGGAGTGTCAGTTCCTGTTCAAGTTCCTGGAAGTGAACCTGATATGTCTCAATATTGGCCAAGATTACAGTAAAAAAATAGAGAGAGAGGGAGAGAGAAAGATAGAGATTGAAAGAGAGACTGAGAGAGAAAATTGTGTTAATTCAGTTAGTGACTATGCGGACACGACAGTTGGGTGTTCAGGAAAGAAAGAAAAATGGCCGTTAGAAGCACTTCACTCTGCAACTGTGTCCTGTGTTGGACCCCTGGGGAATGGACTAGAATCAAGGAGCTTTGCATACAGGAGGCACGGTATCAGTTGGAACAAATCTTCATTTTGGTATCCAAACTTTTATTCATTCTGGTGTATTATTTGTAAATGGGCATTTGTATGTAATAATGAAGAAGAGAACAGCATAGACTGGATGGAGCTTGGGTCTGTGTTGGTCATGAAGTTGTTTAAAGGAAAAGAAGAAAAAGAAAACCATGATCAACAAGATTTGCCATGAATTTAAGAGTTTTATCAAGATATATCGAATACTTCTACCCATCTGTTCATAGTTTATGGACTGATGTTCCAAGTTTGTATCACTCCTTTGCATATACTGAAACCCGGAACAACATGCACTAGATATATGTATGGAATCTCTGTTGGTTTTCCAAAGGTTGTTAACAGATGAAGTTTATGTGCAAAAAAGGGTAAGATATAAATTCAAGGAAAAGTTGATAGCTAAAAGGTAGAGTGTGTCTTCGATATAATCCAATTTGTTTTATGTCAAAATGTAAGTATTTGTCTTCCCTAGAAATCCTCAGAATGATTTCTATAATAAAGTTAATTTCATTTATATTTGACAAGAATACTCTATAGATGTTTTATACACATTTTCATGCAATCATACCTTTCTTTTCTGGCCAGCAAAAGCTAATTGTTCCTAGCTATAGTTGTATTACTGTTCACAGTCCAATCATTTTGTGCATCTAGAATTCATTCCTAATCAATTAAAAGTGCTTGCAAGAGTTTTAAACTTAAGTGTTTTGAAGTTGTTCACAAACTACATATCAAAATTAACCATTGTTGATTGTAAAAACCATGCCAAAGCCTTTGTATTTCCTTTATTACACTATTTTCTTTTTAACCTAATAGTGTGGTGTTACAAATTTTGTTTCCATGTTAGGTTAACATTCCAAGTCAATGGTTACTTTCATACGTACTCTGTTATAGACATCAGAAGCTGGAAATACATCAGAAAAATCCACTACAGCCACTTGTGGATCCATATCAATATATAAATAAAGCAATATATATATACACACATAAATATACATATATATGTATATACATAACACAGTAACATTTCCCATTTAACCAGTTAACTCAAAAGCCCAAAGTGTAGAAATAAAAATGCAACAAGCTATTAACCTGGAATTGTGCTTTGAATTAGAGCTGGCAATTTCAATCTGGGCAGATTTCCATTGTCAGCCAATTTCCCCAATAATAGATCACTAAGTATATTCAAAAGTAGATTTCTTAAACAAGACTCCCTGAAAGCTGTTGCCTTTCTCAGACGGCCCTTTTCCCCATTGCATAAGAGGCACCACTTCCCATTGAACCACTACAGCTGTTCCCATTTGCAGTCTTGCTTTCTGCACTCTTGGATGGTTGGAGGGTGGAGGGAGCATGCTGCATGTCAAGGAATAATGAGCAAAGACACATCAACAGACAACAACAAAGCGGACTGTGACTGGCTGGTGGGAGTTAAAGGCCTTCAGTCATTGGCAGCTTAAGCCAAACATTCCCGAATCTACGAAGCAGGGCCCACTGTCGGTCAGTTATTATTTGCGACAAAGCACAGATCTGATCATGTTTAAAGTGGCGGCATGCAGGGCAGGAGTGCCCGAGTCCAAGCAATGGAAGGAGAAAAAATAAGCCTCTGTTGGCTAGAAAAAGGCTTGCCTGTTATTTCTGTCTGTTCTGTGTAACATGTACGGTATTATACATACATTTCCTTCTGTAAGCTTTGGTAAAAAGTCTGGGGGTCCTGACCATCTAGATCAAAAATATACATGGAGAAAATACCCAAAATCAAATGATCAAAAATAAATGGAGGATTTAAACACAACATCTACCATTTGGTAATTAAGGAATTGCTTACGAATGAATAATTGAGATTCATTTCTCTGGCATACTACATACTAATAATTTTATTCCAGCAGAGTTGCTTCATGTCTGGAAATGCCTTCCTAAATTGATGGTGGTTATTGCATGTGTATTTGTAGTTGTATTCCATGTCAGCCTGCACTGCATCCTAGCATGTACGCACTGTTGGTACAACTGCCCTCGCAGACATTTCTACCTCCTGACATTTTGCAGCCTCCACTCCCCAAGGGATGGACGTGTGCTGGGGGAACTGTCAGGGAAGGGCTGTGTGGGAGTTATGTGTTGCAGCTGCTGCTGCGGGCTGGCTTCCTTCTTCCTTGAAAGAAAGGGCAGTGTCCAACTGGCTGTGATTTGGGCTGGGGTCAGGAAGCTGGTGCTGGCCCATGACTCCGCTGAGTAGACTATGGAGAGCTAGGCATGGCATGCTGGAGTGGGAGAAAGGGAGCGATGTGGGAGCTGATGGGTCTGGATGTGTGCACTTGGGCACGTATCCAAGTCCTCAGGTCAGGAATACCAGGGCACAATGGTGTGGCCTGGTGTAGTCTGAAGAAGTGCTAGCTGCTCAGCTGTGGAAACCCTCTGGTCCAGCAGGATGGGAATGGCTGCCTTGCCTTCTGCCACATGTACCCTAGGGAGATGAGCTGTCCTTCTCATCCAAGCTCCAGCATTCTCGGGGACAGGAGTGCAGGCTCTGTGTGATACCAGTGCCTGGGATTTGGCTTTTTGCTCTTTGTAATCATTTACTTTTGTCTATTTACTGACAGGTATATTTATAGATTTGTCAATGTGCAATCTGCAAGGATGTCTTAGTTCATTTTCCAGAATGAAGATTGTGTTTTGTGATATCCTTAGTACAAACAGCTTGAATCTTATTTCTAGATTTGACTGAATTAGGGATACCAGGTCAACAGAATTAGAGCAGACTCACTCTAGATAAAAATCACTCTACTTTTACTGGGATGAACTTCCAAGGAGGGCCCCCCCATCCCCCTGCCGTTAAGCTATACCTCCTAACAACCGTTAGTTGATAAATAACTGGCTTCTCCACATGGTTAACAAACTGTCTCTTCTTTAAAAAATCTGTCATAAATAGGTTTTCTCAAAATTATTCATTATTCCAATTACAGCTCTTTAGCTTTGTTCTGTGGCCATTAAGGATGGTAATGACATTCTTCTAGTCATTTGGACCTTTTCTTTTTTGGTCTGTAGCTTGGTTCATCAAGGCCAAGTACTTTATTCTGTTTTTCAAGACAAATGTTGCTTCGGTCATGAAGACTAAACTGTTTGGTTTTCGAGTCGAAGTGAGTCTTTAGGGTGACTATTGCTTAATTCTGCTGCTTTTTATGGGGACTATCTTCAGAAAAAGCAGCAGCATGATGTCTTAGAGATCAATAATGGGCTTAATCAATAAGGGTCTCCCTACACCCCTTTGTTAAAATTGAAAGGGGATTGTTGATAGAGTGTCCCATACTTTTGAAGCATTTTGATTTGGTCTGGTGTCAATATTGCGAGGTCCTGAGGTAGCAGTGCTAAAGAATATGTAGAAAAGAAGCAAAGTGAGGAATGTTTAGTGGAGCCTCAATGCCTGAGCAGACCACGGCACTCAAAGTATTTACCTCATGTTAAAGAAAGGCAGATCCAGTGTAAGATTTGAATTCCATACAGGGCTTTGAGGGTCATCTATTGGACATATTAAAAAGATATGAGGACATTTCAGGTACTATATTTGTCACTGTTCTTAAGTATTTATATTTGAATTGAGTTGATAATTAAAAAATCTATTAGGAGAGTATATGTTTCATATCAAGAGGATATATATATATATTATATGTATAACTTTTGAAGACTAGTATTTTTATGAAGTTTTGGGCATAATAGAGGACAAATAATGCTTCCAGAGGAAGGAAAGCAAAGTTCTAGAGTGCATTTTTATTAGAGGAAAAACAAAACATACAGCCCTCTAAAATATGTCCAGTGAGTCCAAAAACCAAAGCCCTTGGACATGGAATTTTTGGAAAGCCTAGGTACTTTCTTGATTCAAAATGTACTTTTATTAAAGCTTGAAAAGTTTCATTTCTATTTAAAATAAGGGTTCAGCTATGCTCACCCAATTTTTAGGGTATTTAGCTATTTGTAAAGCATACATTAAGTAGTAATTGGGCATTAATTTTATAGATATGGTAGCCAGGGAAGTGAATCAATGGCCTATTAAGTATTTTACAAGCCATTTACATGTGTGACGGCTGCACATTTGCTTTTCAGAATCAAATCCTATGTAATTGTTCTGTTGTGTGTTTGTATAGAATGAATCACAACATGGTAAGAGAAAGGTTAGAGTTATTAAAACAATAATCCAACTAAAATATTCACTTCAATTTACTCAAACTATTCACAGTGTCTTCAAAGGCCATAGTAGAGCTTCTGCAAGTACCTGCACAACATTATTTTATTATCTATGGACTGAATCAATCATTTCAAGTTGTTTTAAATCTTAAAAGCACTTTTGCTTAATATAAAAGCCCTTTAATTTTAACTGACAGATCAATTCTGAAACTTTATTTTGAAAAGAAGATGGGGAAGAAATTGTCTTTAGAATTAAAAGAGCTAAAAAAATAAACCAGACAGCGTTAAAAAAAAAAAAAAAGAATCAACCTGATTTTTTAGTGCTAATGAAGTCGTGGTGACAAAATAGTTGTCTTTTTGATTTTGATCACAAAAAATAAACTGGTAGTGACAGGATATGATGGAGAGATTTGACATCCTGGCAAATCACTGTCATTGATTCAATTATTCTAATTCTGAATAAAAGCTGTATACAGTGTGTGTTTATGCTACAGTGGGTTTTTTTTTTTTTAAGTGACTGACATTCATCATATTGGTTAGACAGTTTTAAAAACCTAGTCTTTGTTTTCTACAATGTTGTCAGAAGCAAATAGAGCATAATTTGTGGTATATTAAAAGAAAACTGCTTAAAAATGCTAGTTAAAAGTTCTTCTAAAATATTCTAATTTATTTGAAAATTTATTTTGGAAAATCAGTTTTTCCCAATGGATGTTAAACAGGTTTAAAAAACATTGAATCTTTATTTATATATGCAAGTTGCTTTTTAACTTTCACTTTTTAACCTATTGTTTGTCAAACACTAAGAATATGGAACTGATTTGGAAACCCAGTGTTTTGTAAGAAAACTGGTTCAATAAGCTAGGTGCCCAAGACATGTTTACATGGTTAGAGGTTTCCATGCTCAGCTACCATTCCTAATTAACAAAGGGTTTGCGTGGCACAATGGAAATCTGAGTTAGTTTCAGTTTTTCAGGTTGTCTTAAGACTATATTACATAAAAACCCCTCTCCAGGCTTCACTATGTGTTTCCCCTGACATCGCAGCACTGATGTGCCTGTCAGCTTGAATTTCTATCTTGAATTATGTCTGCTGACACAATTTCATAGTGCTGACTTAGACTGCTTAGGATTTCTAAACAGAAGTCCAGCCATCTTCTATGTTATTACTTAAGTTCTTTATGCATTGACTACTATGGCAGAGTAATTCATACTAAACACAAAACACATTGCTTTGTTTTTATCACTTTAATAACAGGACACAAATGCAAATTTAAAAACAAGACACATAGAGGAGCAAACAAAATTCTTCTCATTTTTCTTCTTCCTCCTCCTCTTTCTCCTCTTCCCTGTCTCCCCCCCACCCCACCCCGCCCGCTTCCTCCTTAACCCTTAGCAGTTTTGGTAACTTTTTCAGAAACAAAGAGGAAATGTATTCACATACAACCTGAATTTCATGTTTTACACTCTCCCGGCTGCAACACGCACATGACCCTGAGTACTTTAACCCTTGTACACTAATGATGATTGGAAGGTATACTGATTTTTTTGGACCATTTTTTGTGTTCATTTAAAAATAAATTAGTATTTTAAAAAGCAAAAGCTAAATGTCAAAAATAGCAATATTTCTGCTGTATTTATTCTATACAAAAGTTGGTGAAAAACCCCACAAAGAATGGCAGCTCCATTCTGTAATCCTGACTGTGTTTTCAAAGACTGAGGGTCAAATCATTAAGAAAAATATTTACATAAGCTATTAGCAATCATAATTAGAGTGTCAGATAATTCTGCATGCAGTGACTAAGGAGGATCCCTAGAAGTCCAGGTGCTTCTTGCCTCCGGCCATCATGCCACAGCCGGGGCCCAGCAGCTTGGTGGATTCTGCCAGATCCTGTTTGCTTGAACGGCTCACTGTGTCTGACAAGTCTGGAGGCAAATGTAGTCGCTGTGGCACATTGCGTGAGAAGGAAAAGGAAAAGAAAAAATTAAATTTGCTTTTCCTAGTACACTTCAGAATACAATATTATGCTCTGTTGACCAGCATTTAGTCTTGCATATGAAATCCCTGCTAAAACAATTCCACAGACTGAAGCCCATTGTAATCACATCCTATTCTTACCGCATTTTTACAAATTATAGCTATTGTTAGAAAGTGGACCAAGATTCTTAGTGGAGTATTTTCAGAGTCCAAATCTAAATGTATTAATATTTTTTATTATTTAGGTAGAAATGAAAGCACGTAAATGCACAATGTGGAAAATATCACATATTAAAACAGTTTTTTCCCCTGTTCTGTTTTGCCATGCTCCTAAAATGCTTTTTAATACAATGCACACTTTCAGGAGTGGTAGATTCCCACAACGCTTGCTTCCCTTTGTGCGTAAGTTGACCTGATGATTCCATTTCATGACTATACTGTTTCCAGGAAGCTAAACTTTTGACAGATGTGTTGGCATAATGAAAACAATGGTGCAGGAGGATCAGCATTTCTCAGGTGCTCAGGTGAGTCAGCTATAACATCTGTTACAGGTTTTGCCTCAGTGCAGCGCATTACAATATATTTTCAAAAGAATCATTTGGATTTGAATATTTCCCCAGCCAGTCTAGAGGCTACTGTAATTATGAATAAATATTTGTATTTCAAAAGAATATTTGTGTTTTGAGAAGAATCTCAAAGTCCTTTAGCTATCAGTATTCCTAGCTTACAATGTGTTTAAGAAATAAAAATTTAAAGGAACAAAGAGTTGGCTCTTTATATCAGTAGATTCCGCATCCATGGATTCAACTAACCATTATGGCTTGAACACTCAAAAAGAATGGTATGTATTGAGCATGTAGAGATAATTTTTACTTTGTCATTATTCTTTATCCAATACAGTAAAACATCTATTTATATAGTACTTACAATTGTATTAGGTATTATAGCAATCTGCAGATGATCTGAATAAACAAGAAGATATGTGCAGTTATATGTAAGCAAGCATGTTGCCATGATATAGAAGGAACTTTGAAATCTGCAAATGTTAGACTCCAGGGCTACAATGTTGGCTATTTCTGTTGTTTGAGGCACAGAATGGGCCTGAGAGGCCACAGGCAAGGCAGGGTGGGGCTCTCCGAAGTAGGCAGCCTAGCTGGAACCTTCATTTGGAAAACTCTCTTCAATATGAAAAAAAGAATCTGTTTTTTAACAAAATCTTTGTTGACAAGCATATGTTCCCACTAGATTCTTTCCTGATGAAAGGCTTGTTTACTGTCATGTAAACACAAGCTGTGTGCACATGATCAAAATATTTAAAAACACTTAAAATAATTTAGGAAAAGGCACTTCCTTGATCTGTTTGCCTATAATACAGGTACGTTTATGACTAAGGACACTAATCTACAGATCCACAGACAACGAAGGTCAAGAAAGTCAGGAAGGCCTCTAAGACCCACAAAGGAGGAGTCATTTTATCCTCTGCATCTAGCCTGTCACTTACTAAGTAATAGAATTTCTTCAATGATTTTAGAACATCTCTTTTATTTCTTTATACTCTGGTTTGTTCCACTGTAGATTTCAAGTAGAAATGAAAGTACAAAAGATCAGGAATTGAGAATGCAGCATGGTCTACAGTCCGAGGTGACAATGTTGTAGTGTTAAAAAGAGCTTACAGCCCAGCTCCAATGTCTCTTTAATATCTGGGAGCCAAGGCTGATCGTGTGTGCGTGCTACTGGAACCTCACAGATGATGTCAAATGGTATGATTAGGCTTTTCAGGAAATCAACTCAACAAACATAATTTGCAGGATTTTCTCAAGTGAGTGGAGCACCTTCTACACACCTGGCTTCCTTATAATCCAGTTACAGAAAAAAGGCAAAAGTGAAAACCACTCTCATAGTGAATATTCCATGTTACCACTATAAGAAAGGCAGAGGCAGAGAAGAAATCAGGGCAGAAGGGGGAGCAGGAGGGAGCCTTATGGAGATGGGACTGCCCAACAGTAGGATGAGTGGAAGGCAGGGTGTGTATCTTGCTCTGATAATCTATGCTCATCTATTTGTTTGTGGACTGCCTAAGCATTTCTCCATCTCTGCTTATCTAGGCAATGAATGTGAGCCAGCTGGCTGACCGCCCTTCATTGTAAAAGCAGCTAAATGTGACGTGTGACACACTTGGAACTCTTCAGGTTGAATGGGTTTGAAGAAAAGTCACATATTCTTCATGTGGTAATTCTGAGCAGAAAAATTTGAGGTGATATGAGTAACTGCTCCTAAGCAAATGCTTTACTAAAGAGCTGCCTATATATCCTTATTCTTTGGAAAAGCCCAAGGATGGCACCTGGAAATCTGTGTGTCTGTGTAGTTTGGCTGCTTTTGTTGATTATTTCTTGAATGTGGTCACCATGGAGTGAAAATTCTTGAGCACAGTGTTTTGTTCTTTCTTTCCGAGCCTCCCCTGTGTACCATGTCAGGGTGATGTAAGGCAGCGAGGAAGAAACAGGGCGAAGGGTCCAGCCTTGCCAGGCACGCCAGAGCCTTCTTCGGAGGCTTCTGAAGTCTTTACACACTTGACATGTAAAGGTGCAGATGCCGCTGTATCCCAGATCTGTCTTGAGAAACAGTGTGCTGAGAGACACCGCACTGCATGGTGACCTTCTTTAAGCTAAACTGCAAGGTTTCAGGGTAGATAGACTTTTAGATGTTGAGGTATTACTGAGTAATAGTTTAAATAAAAATCAGACTGAACATGATCCATGCATGATATGATTCTCAACATTATAAATCAAATCAAAGGAGTCATCTGATTTTATACCTGGGGTCTTGAGTAAGGGCTGAAGGCTTTTATCTTGAGCAGGATATTTTTTCCAACTGATTTTCTTTTCTTAGATTCTGGGAGGAAGGAACTGTGCTAAGGAGACAGGAGATGGGTATCTGGCTGGCTGGCAGCCTGTTTTCCTTGTTGGTGCCTTATCTATGTGGGCAGAGGTATGGGAAGGTGGGAATTCCCAGGATCCCCACAGCAAGGGCATAAAAACACTCTGGCAGGTTCAGAGGGCTCCTGTCAAAGTGCACCGGCCCTCTACAGGAAGTCTGGGTTAGAAGCAAGCAGCAGAAGTGATTGCTCTGTGGCTCCTGTGGGTACCAAGGACAGGTCTTTCAGGGTCTTTCCCCTAGGCCTGCCTCTACACCTTGCTGCACTTAGCCACTATATAATTGTCCCTTCTTTTTTTAAAAAAATTATTTATTGTGGGGCTGGAGAGATAGCCTAGTGGTTAAGAGCACCGACTGCTCTTGTAGAGGACCCGGGTTCGATCCCCAGCATCCACATGGCGGCTAAGAACCGTCTATAACTCCAATTCCAGGAGAACTCCAGTTCCAGAGGAATCCGACACCCTCTTCTGACCTCTGCGGCATTGCACGACATGGGTGCACAGACCTACATGCAGACAGTACACCATACACATACAAAAATAAATAAAATTTAAAAAATTATTTATTGTTATTTTATCTGTATGAGTATTTTTTACATTTATCTATTATTTTTATTTTTTTATTAAAGAATATTTAATTTATTTATTTAAACTTTAAAAAATTATTTATTTATTTATTTTATGTGTATGAATGTACTGTCTGCATGTAGGTTGGTGCACCCATGTCGTGCAATACCGTGGAGGTCAGAAGAGGGCGTTGGATTCCCCTGGAACTGGAGTTAAAGATGGTTCTAAGCTGCCATGTGGGTGCTGGGACTCAAACCTGGGTCCTCTGCAAGAGCAGTTGGGGCTCTTAACTGCTGAGCCATCTCTCCAGCCCCTATTATTTTTATTTTATGTGTATAAGTGTATTGCCTGCATGTGTGTAAGTGTACCCATGTCTTGCAATGCTTGCAGAGGTCAGAAGGGGGCGTCAGATCCTCTGGAACTGGAATTATGGACGGGTGTTAGTTTCCATGTGGTTGCTGGGAATTGAACCTGGGTCCTCTGCAAGAGCAGCCAGTGCTTTTAACCACTGACCCATGTCTCCAGCCCCTTGTATGGGCATTTTGCTTACAGGTAGGTAAGTACTTATATATGTACGTATGTAAGTTCACCCATGCGTGCAATGCCTGTGAAGGTACGGTTGTTAGCTGCCATAGGGTGTAGGGAACCAAACTGGAACCTTCTGCAAGAGCAGCCAGTGCTTTTAACCACTGACCCATGTCTCCAGCCCCTTGTATGGGCATTTTGCTTACAGGTAGGTAAGTACTTATATATGTACGTATGTAAGTTCACCCATGCGTGCAATGCCTGTGAAGGTACGGTTGTTAGCTGCCATAGGGTGTAGGGAACCAAACTGAGACCCTCTGTTAGAGTAATCAGTGCTGTTAACCACTGAGTCATCTCTCCAGCCCCTATTTGTCCCTTCTGAGTCAGCTACAAACTGATCCTTCAGACACATAGGATGGGATTTCCTGGCTCAATAGTTCCCTTCCTAATTCTTTTCCTCCTAGTCTGCCAGAGCTGCGCTCAGCACTCACAGTTCCCAGACAGAAGGGCCAGGATAATGAATGTAGATTACACCTGGATTTGAGACAAACTGAAGGTAAATACCCATTAAAATAAGTTTAATCAATTTATATTTTTCATATTTTGCCAAGAGAAAACCACCAGGCACTGTGTGCTTTCTGAAAACAGGTGATGGAATGCATCTTAACGCTTAGCAGATGGAGAAAGATTTGTTTAAATCTACAAATATCTCACATTCCCGGGGAAGAAGCTGTGTTTCTCAGAATCATGGAAATAGGCATTCACCTTTCAAAATACTTTGAATATATTTTCATTTTCATTTAAACAAAACTGATTTGAATGAAAACTGGTTCATACCTCCTCTTACAGAGGAGGCCACTTTCACACTGCCAAGGTGCCCAGCATCCTGTCATAGACAAAGATGAGTCATGGTGCAAGAGTACTGAACGGAGGTGGAGAGACAGTACAATACCTGCGTCTGTCCTTCACTCTCAGGGCAGCCTCAGACAAGCCACCTCACTTGTTGAAGCCTCAGTGCTGCATCCATCACAAAGGAATAACTATCCCCTCACGAGACTTCCGTGAGGATGGAATGAGATGCACAAACACCTTGTCAACTATCAAGTACTACACTAACTTATACTTCTTTTCTCCCTCCCCAAAAGGATTTGAGGGGGCTCAGAAAAATACATATAACATGTATAGAAACATGCATATTTAGTAGGGCAAGGCAGTGGATCTACAAGTATAATTACCTATGCATATCTATAAATGACAGCAACATAATTTTGGACTTACATCACTGGGTCTCAGGCAGTAAGCTAGGATCTCCATATTCACTACACAATACTTGAGGCTCTGTACAGAAATATAAAGTGCACCCACAGTTCTCCATACACTTAGTGAAGTGGGGCATGTCAGCTGCCTGTCAGCACACATGGCTGTATTAAAAGGCGAAAGATTTATACGATCTGAAGAGAAACCAGAGTATGGCTGTATTAAGAATGCAATTTGGGATCCACCTTATTTTTAAAATCTGTCTTTTGCATTTGCTTTCATTGTGGACAAAATAACAAAGGAAATGCCAAAAGATGAAGCTCCTCTGCCTGAGTCTCTAAAGTATTTCCCCTACCTAACAAGGAAACAAATGAGCAGGCTCTCCCCCGCCCTTCCAGTCTCTCGGCCCTGTGATGCCCTTGCCTGCAAGGGGCTTGCTGAGATTGTGAATGACATTCTGCGCGATGCACTGACTTAGAGTACAGGCTAAGGAGTTGTAACAGGGATACTCCAGTCCTCTGTACAAGTGCCTTTAAAAAGGTACAAGTAGCCAGGCGTGGTCACAGGAGGCAGAGGAAGGTGGATCTCTGTGAGATCGAGGTCACCTCGGTCTACATAGCAAGCTAGCTGGGACTACAGGAAGACCCTATCTCAGAAACAACAACAACAACAACACAACCACAGCAGCAACAACAAACAACGAAAACTCCAGAAGGTAAGTGTATTTCTTTTCTACTTTACTTCCATGAATAGGCAATTTTGAGCTGGAAGAATACAGCCAAGAAGGCAAGGCTTGGAAGTTGGGTGTGTGACTTTCTGCTCATAATTTGAACTTAGACATGGCTAGACTTGGTTGCAAAAAAATAATGTTTAGGGCTGGAGAGATAGCCTAGCGGTTAAGAGTACTGACTGCTCTTGCAGAGGACCCAGGTTTGATCCCCAGCACCCACATGGCGGCTAAGAACCGTCTGAAACTCCAATTCCAGGAGAACTCCAGTTCCAGAGGAATCCGACTCCCTCTTCTGACCTCCGTAGCATTGCACGACACGGGTGCACAAACCTACACGCAGACAGTACATTCATACACATGCAAAAATAAAAAAAATAAAAAAAAAGGGGGTCTGGGGGGTGGGTAGGCATGATGGTCCATGCCTTTAATCCTAATAATCCCAGCACTTGGGAGGCAGAGACAGGTGGATCTCTGTGAGCTTAGTCTGCATAGTGAGTTCCAAGTTAGTCACGGCTACATAGTGAGACACTTTCTCAAAACACAAAACAAAACAAAACAAAACAGAACAAAACAAAATAGGACAAAACAACAACAAAATAAGGAGGGGGGTTGGAGAGATGGCTTAGTAGTAAGAACACTTTGGTGCTCTTACAGAGGACCTGGGTTCAGTTTTCAGCATGGCAACTCACAACCATCTAAACTCCAGTTTCAGGGGACCCAATGGCCTTTTCGGGCTTCCATGGGCACCAAGCACACATGCAATGTGTATATACATGCAAGCAAACACTTAAATGCTTAAGATAAAAATAGATAAATGTAGAAAGAAAGAAAGAAAGAAAGAGAGAGAAAGAGAAAGAAAGAAAGAAAGAAAGAAAGAAAAAAAGAAAGAAAGAGAAAGAAAGAAAGAAAGTAAGTCTATCTAAAACCAATGCAGTCTCACCTGGTGACTCTGCGAGGTGTTCTTGTTTCTCTTCTCTATCCTGAAACTGAATTAAATGTGACCACAAGGCAGACTTCCCCTGAAAGTATAAGGCACATACATTGTTTTTACTTTAAAGAAATGATTCATCAAAAACTAATTTCTTTTCAGGTGTGGTGGTATATGCCTTTAATTCCAGTACCTGGGAGGCAGAGGCAGATCTCTGTTTGAGTCCACGCTGATCTAACATACCAAGTTCCAGGCTAGCTGTGGCATAGGGAGTCCCTGTCTCAAGACCAAAAACAAAAAAAAAAAAAAAAACCTCATCAAGACCACTGACATTAAATTGGTTATTTAAAAGTTTGGGACTTAGCTCATTATTCTTGTTTTTTTTTGTTGTTGTTGTTGTTTTGGTCTTTTCGAGACAGGGTCTCCCTGTAGTCCCAGCTGTCCTGGAACTCACTGTGTAGACCAGGATGGCTTTGAACTCACAAAGATCCGCCTGCCTCTGCCTCCCAAGTGCTAGGATTAAAGGCGTGCGCCACCATGCCCGGCTTAGCTCATTCTTAGCTGTGCCTTAAAAAAACCCTTTAAGCCCAGTACTCAGGAGGCAGGGGCAAGCAGATCTCTGTGGGTTCAAAGCCAGCCTGGTCTACAAACCAGCTGGGGCTACAGGGAAACCCTGTCTCAAACAAACAAAAAACAACCCATTTATGTATTTACATATTATTTTATTATTTAGTATGTGCTTGCATATGTGGAAGTCAGAGGAGAACTTGTTGAGGAAGTCAGCTTCAGGTGTCATTTCTCAGAATTTTTTTTTTTTTTGTCTTTTCGAGACAGGGTTTCTGTGTAGCCCCAGCTGTCCTGGAACTCACTCTGTAGACCAGGCTGGCCTTGAACTCACAAAGATCCATCTGCCTCTGCCTCCCAAGTGCTAGGATTAAAGGCGTGGGCCACCACGCCCAGCATTTCTCAGGAATTTTCCATTTTGTTTTTTTAGACTGGATCTCTCACTGGGACCTAGAGATTGTCAATTAGGTGAGGCTGATTGGCTAGTGAGCCCCCAGGACCCTCCTGCCTTCCTCTCCTCAGTGCTGTGATTACTGTGCGTCATCATGTCCAATTTTCTTTGTAAGTGTTGGGGAGCAAACTCAGGTCCTTAAGCTTGCATAGCAAGTGCTTTTCCCACTAAGTCACTTCCCCAGCCACTCTTTGTTAACATTTCTCTTTTGTTTGTTTGTTTCATTCATTCATTTGTATGTATAGAAGGATGCACATGCATGCATGTGCTATATAGCACGTGTGTGGAAGTTAGAGAATATGCTGAGAGTTGATGCTCTCCTTCCACAATTGTGGGTTCAGAAGCTAGAACTCAGGTTAACAGGCTTTGAAGTGAGTACCTTTACCTGCTGAGCCATTTTTGTCTGCCCATCCATCCCTTCCTCCATCCCTCCCTCTCTTCTTTTGAGATAGGGTCTCACTATATAGCACTAGCTGGCATGTACCACCATGCCCAGGCCCATAACACATTTCTTCTCTTTTCTTAACACATTTTGTTTCTTTTTTCCCTTCCCCTTGCCTTCCCTCTTCTTCCCTTCCTTCTTTTCCCTTCTTCTCTCCCTCTTTCTTTTTTTGAGACAAGGTCTTCCTGTAACCCCAGCTGGCCTTGACTTCTTGTCACATTTCTTTATTTTATGTGTATGAGTGTATTGCCTGCATGTAGGTAAGTGCATCCCTGTTGTACAATGCTTCAGAGATCAGAAAAGGGTGTTGGATTCCCTGGAACTGCATTTACAGGCAGTTAGCTACCAGGTGGATGCTGGGAACTGAAGCCAGGTCCTCTGTAAGAGCAGTCAGTGCTCGTAACTGCTCAGCCATCTCTCCAGCCCCTCTTTGTCACATTTCTTTACAGGGTTCCTAACTGGCCATGTCACCAGAATATCTTGAGTTAGTTACCTGCTTGATCTGTAAGCCATGGCTCCATATCCTTTCCAGTAGGTCACAGAGGCTGGCGATCAAGGTGTTCTCCTCCAAGCCAGTGATGTTCGCTTCTCCATGGCCCAGTTCCACTGCTTCATGTCCCATCTTCTCTACCAACATTCGTTTTGTCTGAAAACATCACATAAATTACTCAGCAGGGAAAACCGAAACCAGCAAGTTAACTATAGTATTGGGATAGCTGGATTCCCTTAATCAAAGTTCTAATTGCAGATTTCTAATCACCATGGAGAAAGTATCTTAATCTCTTGGTCAACTAGCTAGAGCAATACCATGTATATTTTACTATTTGTCAGAGAAACAGAGGCACTAAAGAGACAAGATAATCTTGGTAGCCCGGTGTGGTGGTGCACACCTTTAATCCTAGCACTCAGGAAGCAGAGGCAGGCAGATCTCTGTGAGATCAAGGCCAGCCTGGTCTACAGAGTGAATTCCAGGACAGCTGGGGCTATAGGGAGACCCTATCTCGAAAAGNTGGTCACAGGAGGCAGAGGAAGGTGGATCTCTGTGAGATCGAGGTCACCTCGGTCTACATAGCAAGCTAGCTGGGACTACAGGAAGACCCTATCTCAGAAACAACAACAACAACAACACAACCACAGCAGCAACAACAAACAACGAAAACTCCAGAAGGTAAGTGTATTTCTTTTCTACTTTACTTCCATGAATAGGCAATTTTGAGCTGGAAGAATACAGCCAAGAAGGCAAGGCTTGGAAGTTGGGTGTGTGACTTTCTGCTCATAATTTGAACTTAGACATGGCTAGACTTGGTTGCAAAAAAATAATGTTTAGGGCTGGAGAGATAGCCTAGCGGTTAAGAGTACTGACTGCTCTTGCAGAGGACCCAGGTTTGATCCCCAGCACCCACATGGCGGCTAAGAACCGTCTGAAACTCCAATTCCAGGAGAACTCCAGTTCCAGGGGAATCTGAGACCCTCTTCTGACCTCCGCGGCATTTCACAACACGGGTGTATAGACCTGCATGCAGACAGTACATTCATACATATAAAAAAATAAAAAAAATGTTTAAATATATGCAGAAATGCTTATCAAATCCATTGCTATGGGAGGAAGAGCAAATGCATACTGTGAGACAAGCGTACTCGGCACAGGGAGGTGGACGGAGAAGGATGCAGACAAGGCAGGCTTGACACATTCATCACCATCATCACAAGGTAGCTGACTGTTTACAAGTGTCTGCTTCATGCTATCATATAATTATATTATGCTGTGTGGTATGTAGTATTATGTGTAGTGCACGCTTGTGAGTGCATGGGCGTGCACATCCATGCATATGCCCGCAGAGGCCAGAGCAGAGTATTTGTCTTTCTCTATTGCTCTCTACCTTTTTGCCTTGAGGCGGGGTCCCTCACTGAACTGGAAACTTGACCTTTGGCTAGGCCAACTGACTGAGTTCTTGGGGTCCAACTACCTCTGACCCTCCAATGCTGGGGTCCACCTACCTCCGACCCCCAATGCTGGGGTCCACCTACCTCGATCCCCAATGCTGGGGTCCACCTACCTCCACCCCTCCAATGCTGGGGTCCACCTACCTCCACCCCCCCAATGCTGGGGTCCACCTACCTCTGACCCCCAATGCTGGGGTCCACCTACTTCCAACCCCCAATGCTGAGGTCCACCTACCTCTGACCCCCAATGCTGGGGTCCACCTACCTCCACCCCCCCAATACTGGGGTCCACCTACTTCCACCCCCCCAATGCTGGGGTCCACCTACCTCTGACCCCCAATGCTGGGGTCCACCTACCTCCGACCCCCGATGCTGGGGTCCACCCACCTCCACCCCCCCAATGCTGGGGTCCACCTACCTCTGACCCCCAATGCTGGGTCCACCTACCTCCGACCCCTGATGCTGGGGTCCACCTACCTCCGACCCCCGATGATGGGGTCCACCTACCTCCACCCCCCCAATGCTGGGGTCCACCTACCTCTACCCCCCCAATGCTGGGGTCCACCTACCTCCGACACCCCAATGCTGGGGTCCACCTACTTCCGACCCCCGATGCTGGGGTGACAGGCACGTGTGGCCATGATTGTTTTTCTTTTTAAATTTATTTTTAATTAATTTATTATTATTTTTTATGTGTATGAGTGTGCTGTCTGCATGTAGGTCTGTGCACCTGTGTCATGCAATGCTGCAGAGGTCAGAAGGGGGCGTTGGATTCCCCTGGAACTGGAGTTAAAGACGGTTCTCAGCTGCCATGTGGGTGCTGGGGATCGAACCCGGGTCCTCTGCAAGAGCCGTCAGTGCTCTTAGCTGCTAGGCCGTGTCTCCAGCCTCCGTGATTGTTTTTCTATGTGGGTGCTGGGGACTGGAACTCAGGTCCCTCATGCTAACCCACTGAGCCATTCCCCAGCCCCTAATTATTCTATGTTTACACTGTTACGTTTATATTGTTCAATAATTATATTATTATAACATTATACTATAAGTGGTCTACATTTGGTTAAAATATTTCAGTATAGAAGTATACTACCGCATGGAAGATGCTTCTGTCCAATTTTTTGTGAATTTTACGCTATGTTCACATTCAACCTGGCCAGCAGAGACAATGCCAGAACCACAGTTTTGCTTTTTTTGGATTAGCATTTGGTAGTGGCTGAGGACTTCTGGAAAACATTTTGCTACACATGGTGAGGTTTAAGGTTTAAGTTTTTATTTGCTTAAGATCCAATTCATTCTCAAGGTTTAAGATTAAAACGGTTTCAATTAATGTCATAAGTGTATGATATTCTTTGAATTGAAAAATTCATTTGGTTCTTCCTGATTGATCTGAAAATTAGACAACATTTCAGAGCTGGAACACTGCATATTGGCTGCCCATTGAAAGATGCTCAGGTGTGCAATTATTTTGACCGTCAATTATAACTGACAGTATTGTCTTGCCTCCAAATCTGCTTTCACCTCTCTGAAAGCAGATTGTGAAGAACTTACTTGTCTAAACAAAAGTGTGATTTGTGAAAAGGCATGTGTCTGTGGCAGAGATTGCTAGTTTACTCCCAATATCTATTCTCTTTAGAGAGTAAAAGAATCTCTCAATAGTAGAGGGGCACATGGCCTCCCAGAATAAAGGCTGCATTTCCCAGCTTCCCTTGGCAATAGCTGAGGTTGAGTGATTACATCCTGGTCACTGTATCTTGGGAAAAGGTGCCACAGCTAACATTAGGATGAAGTCTTTAAAGGGGAGTGGGCACTGTCACTTAACTTCCACTCAGCATGGATATTGGCCTTCATCAAGAGGGTCCCCATCTACCTTTCCTTTGGCCAGACTCTTCCCCATGGACTAATGGGCTAATGGAATGTGCACTGAGACAATACACACACACACACACACACACACACACACACTTTTTAGGTTGGAGAGATGGCTCAGCATTAAGAGTACTGGCTGCTTTTGGAAAGGACCTGGATTCAGTTCCTAGCATCCACATCATGGCTAACTATAACTTCAGTTTCAGGGGACCTGATACCCCTCTTTAGGCCTCTGTAGGCACCACATGTACATGATGCATGCATGCAGGCAAAACACTCATGCACATAAAATACAAATAAGAATAAAAACACTATATCCTTCCCATACTTGGGATGGCCTCTGCCTATAATCCAAGCCTTGAGAGATGGAGGAAGGGGATTAAGAGTTCAAGGACAGCTTTAGCTACACACAGACCTGGAGGCCATTTGGGAGACACGAGACTGTCTAACTCCTGTTCCCCCCAAAACCTTTTAAAAATCTGCATCTTCCTTTATTGGATATGCCCTATGAACACAAGACCTTTACATTCCATGTCCAAATGGCTACAAGGTCTGTACAGGTCTCTTCTTTGGTTCAGTCTCCCATAGGTATACTGTGTTACATGCATTCTCTGGGGCCCAAGCAGTGGCCCAGGCTGGACATGGCTGTTGGTAGGGAGTATGGACAATTTGGATGCAGGTGCCCACAATGGTTCCATTTGTACAAGAAAAAGGAGGAAGACTAAAGGCCAGTTTTCTTCATGTCTCCATTTTCTAAATCCCAAACCAAAATTCCAAGAAAGGTGTATTTGTGAGGCAAGAAAGGCAAAATCCATGTAATGGCTTGATAACTTTAAAATGTTTCAGCATAATTATGCTGTGTTTTCTTTACATTACTGCTCTAGGCTCTGTGAACGTTAGGGACAAACCCATTTACTCCCTTTAGTTGATGAAATATAGACTTGGGGATAGATGCTAAAGCAGCCACCCAAGTCCTAAAATGGAAGCTATGTGCTGAGGAGAGGAAAGCAAAAGCAGAATGAATCTGAGATCCTCTGCTATCATCTGGTCATGAAAGGAGCTCTGGGCTGTCCAGTTGGGTCTGTGTGAGAGATATGTGATTGTGTATTACCCAAGGTATTGCCTCATTGGATGGCTGCAACCACAGCCTAACCTCTATCTCATTTACACAAGCCTTGGTAAATGGCATATGTAATATTCAAGTTCTGTAACATACATATGGGTTGACTTAATGGTTGGAAGATGGACAGGGAGGTCAAAGATGGCAGACTGTAATCTGTGACCCTTGTTTATGTCTGTGATAATCTGGAAGGCAAAACCTTATGCCTCTGAACCAGTGGCTCTCTATGAAACACTGGAAAAAACTAGACTATGGTGTGTTTGTTGCTTCATGCTACTTCTTTCACAAGTGTTTATGAGAGATGAATTCAGGCTAGAACTAGATAACTAGAAAGAAGAGACAGAAGGGCTTAAAGCTTATGACAAAGGAGGTACCCAACCTATAGCTCATATCATAATCTCAACCAACTGAGCTGGTCATTTGGGGCCTTGCTGGGCTGCAAACACCTGGGTGTACCTGTGCACTGGGGTGGCGACCCCTGTGGATGACACCTTTGCCCAAGGCTTGCTGAAAGCATGGCCGGAAAATGGTCAGATGAAGAAGGCTACGTTCCCACTGGTCTGTCTTACATGGCTTCAAGATAGCTACTAATAAAATGAAAGGAGACAAGAAAGTAAGATTCCCGTTCTGAGATCACAACACCGCGTCCACTCGCTCTGCCTTCTGGTGCACCCCTTTCGCAGCAGGGGCTGGAAAGATGTGGATGTGGCTTATCCAACTTGATGCATCTGTGTACTAGGTTTAGAAGATGGAAGAGAAGCAGGAGCAGTTTTCCTACTGTGTGAACTACTGCAGTTGGCAGGCACTGATGCAGAGACAACCGTTCTGGCATCGGCATTCAGTGACTAGACACTGGCCTCACAGGAGTCGAGAAGCTGCAGTGGAAGTGGCGGTTGGAATAGTGTTTAAGTGTCCAGCTAGTTGCTGCCTGGGGGTCAGGAAGCAGCTAGACTGGAGAACACGGGACTCTATAGCCCCGAGGCTGTATCCTTAGCAGCTGCAGCGGTGATCTCCTAACTCCTTATTCCATTCTTCCTGGAGGCCAGTTCAGTAGCAAATGTCTTCCAGTTCTTCCAATTATTTCAGCAGTTCCCCAAAGTTCTGTCATAATTTTCTTTCTGCATGAAATAATTAGGCAATATCTGTGTACTGCAAACAAATGTATGCAAGCTATGTGAAGGCAAGCTCTTTGGTTGGGATAATTTGCACATGGAACTGAGGGGAAGCAAATAGTCTGGGAACCTTCCAAAGTCTGCAAAGAACTGTATTGTCGATACCCAAGCCTGGTCAGAAGCTTACCCCTAAATTACTCTATCTCTAAACCAGCATAGGTCTCCAGATCTAATCTATCTCGTAAGTGACTGTGAAAACTGGGTATGTACCTCAGGGAACACACCTTTCAGTGGCAACTTCATGTAACCATGGTTAACAGTGGACAAAGCAATGGAGAAGAATGCCCGCCCTCCCTCCCTCCCTTCCACCTTTCCTCCCTTGCTCCCTCCCTCCCTCCCTCCCTCCCGCCCAACTTCCTTGCCACCCTCCCTACCACGCCCTTCCCTTCCCGTCCCTCCCACCCTCCCTTCCCCACACCTCCTAACCCTCCCTCCCAACCTCTTCCTCCCTCTCATCCTTCCCAACCCTTGCCTCCAGCCTCCCTCCGTTCCTTCTTTCCTCCTCCCTCTCCCCCTCTCTCCCCTTTTTTTTTTTTTTTTTTTTCTTTCCTTCCCTCCATCCCTTCCCTTCCTCCCTCCCTCCAACCCACCCCCCTCCCTCCCCTCCCACCCTTCCCCCTCCCCCTCACCCCCATCGTCCCTCCCACCCTCCTTCCCCCCCCCATTTCCTCTCGGCCCCCTCCCTATCTATCATATCTCCCATCTCATCCCTCCCCTCCCTCCCACCCTCCTCTCCCCTCCCCCCTCCGCCCTCCCTTCTTCCCTCCCTTCCCTTCCTCCCTTTCTTCCCTCCCTCCCTCTCTCCCCCCTCCCTCCCTCCCCCCTTCCTCCCCTTTTCTTCCTTCTCAGGTCTTACGTATCTCACCTTGCTATGCAGCCAGGGATGCCCTCAAGCTTCTGGTCCTCCTGCTTCCATCCCCCAGGAACTGGAATTACAGGTGTTTTACACCAGGCCCATTTTTACAAGGTTCTGAGGAACTGAACCCAATCACTCTAACAACTGAGCTCTATCCTAAGCTTCAAGCAAGGTTTTTCTAGGGTGTAGACCCAGGCACTATGAACTGTGAGGGCAGAGACTTTCTGATTGTCCAGTTGGAGGGACTCCTTACTTTCACAGCATGGGGGCTAGGTACTGGAAGAATGTGAGCTTGGTCTTGGGTTCCAAAGGGCTGTCAACTATGACAGAGACTGATATTATCTGCTAGTATCTACTCTCCCCTTTCCCTTGAATATAAGGTCATTATGGCTAAAGATTTCCTTCCACACTTCTGCAGCTCAGTATGGACCTTGTGACCAGGTGTGGACCAATGGGAAGAGAGCAGGAGTGATGGGCAGCTTCAATGTGTTGGACCCAGCTGAACTCAGGCAGTCTGGGTTCAGTATCTACATTTAGTACTCAATGTGATAGAGCTTCTCTCTAAGTGTGAGAGACAATAATAGTGAGGCGTCTAGGTGATATCACCTGGGACGGGACCATGCATGTTTATATTCTTTGAGGAGCGACTGACAACACAGGAGAGAAGACAAATGTGGACCACACAGATGGTGAGGGAGGCTTTAATGGGGAAGGAAAGGTGATGGTGTGCTCCTGGCTGCGGGAGCTACTTTTGTTGGTGGAGACCTTCAAGAGACATCTGTACTAAGACCTTAGTTTTGAGCAGGGATCTCCAAGCCCTAGAGAATGAAGTACCAGGTTATGAGGATGAAGTGAGAAGGGTCCGAGGCGGGAGTAAGCTTGGCAGGTGCGGAAAATCCCATATTTTCTGGAGCATTTGACAAGCAGCTGAATGGCTATTAAGTGTGGCCTATTGGCGGTGACAGATCTGGTAGGGTTTATAATTTATGAAAATTGATTTTGATTTAATTCTGAATGGCAAGAAGTGCTATAAATGTTTTTCTATGAACATCAGGGCATCTTTCACCATTTAATTACAAAGTCATGTAAGAATATTATTAAAAATAGAAAACAGCTATTGTAAATATTTATATTCTACGAAAGAAGTTTTCAGAAGATAGCGTACAAAGACTATTGTAGATCTTGCTGTCTTCTGATTCTGGAGAAGCATTCCAGCAAGTAAGTGACCTGCCGTGTCCTGCATTGCCACCTCAGCCTCCTTCTGCCTGTTCTCCTTGTTGCGGGGCCAAACCCTGGGCACATGTCTGAGGAGAAACTCTAGCAGCAGTTTGTAGGTATAGCTTACCCAGGCTACTTCTCTTACAGTAGGACTTGTCGCTGCACCCTTCTCCTTCCCACCCTGCTGCTTTCTGGGGAAGTAACTGGGACTTTGCACTGCCACCCCTGTGATCCGGACTGTGCTCTGCAGCCTACGTGGTTAAATGGGTTTGTCTTATCTCCCAACTGACTCCCTTTCATTCATCTTTCCTAAGTGCAGAGACGGATTTCTCACTCTGGCAACCTCTTCCCTGGACCCCAACCACTTCTCGTCCAGGGCCTGTGGTTCTGGAGCACACAATGCAGGGGGAGCACAGGCACTCCTGTTTGCGGGCCACATGGGGAGACCCTGCACCCCAGGCCCTGAGGCTACTATCACAGGAAATAAAGAAGAGAGGGGATCTTGCTGGGACACATTGCTCTGATAGGATCCCAAGTATGCTTTATGTGAAGGTCTCTTTTTTTACTTGCGATGAATGAGAAAAACAATTTAGGAGCAATACCTTGGGGACTATCCCCCAGGTGCAGGCAAAAAAAAAAAAAATCTGTGGGCATATGCTTTATATAGCAGTCAAACTGCAAGTCACACGAGAATTCCTTTTCATCCCCTTTCTTTTTTCCTTTAAAACATACGGGATTGAAACTGCATTGGTTGGCAGATAAAGGTGGCAATCTCTGTATGTATCCATGACAATTCAAAGTAATGCCTGTTCCTAATCATAATCTGAAACCAGCTACTCAGTAAACTGCCAGTAGACCAGTGTTCATGTACATACCATGTGGACCCCTAAATCTTAAGGGGGTTTTAGAGCTGCAGCAGACCCAGGGTACAAGTCAGGGGCTGGCAGAGGACAGACTGTTTCCTATCTAGGGAGTAGAACCCTAAGATGTGAACAGGCGGGAATTAGAGAACTGTGAAATGCAATCATTTTCCAGATTGCTTAGGTGAGTCTGTTACTTCCAGCTTACTAGCTGACTTTCAAGGCAGGCAGCTCTGGATGAGTCTTCCTCTTAGAAATGTGGCAACCATGCATTTTATATGCTGCATAGCATACAGAGGAACATGCGCTGGTTTCCTCTCGGCTGCAAGCAAATGACTCCTGGGAGCATAATGGCCAGTGTGTTTCTCTGGATAATGTCTACAGTGTATGCAGAACATTATTCTCTGAAGCCCTGAGATGGGGTATGAAGTGCTCAGGGGCAGTGGCGATGTAAAACATCCTGACAGCTCTAAATCTCCCAACTACTCTCTAGTTACTTTGGGACCCCCACATTTAAGGGTCTGCTGGTTCCTGGGTATGAAGGAAGAATTTTTAATGGGGCCAAATGTAGGTGTTTACAAGGGGGAATTGTTTTTCTTTTTCTCGCTCTTTTTTTTTTTTTTTATTAGGCACTGCCTTATGTTCAATAGTTGTATTTACTTTGTCAAGCTCGCCAGAATTAGAAAATCCCCATTGCTAGGCAGCCCAGAGCGCTTGCAAAGTATTTCTGGGCATTCAGAACCGAAGCATGTGCTGCCCAAAGGCAGGTTTCATTACAGTGTGTTATTTAGTCCCTTTTCGTCCCTCCCTACCCCCACACCCCTAGACAGGAGCTCTTCTATAACAGGAAATCTTGGTTACTTTATGCTGAAACATATTTACATGACTGAAACGCCACAATTAACACATTTGTAAAGCTTGAGGGATAGGCACACTTTAATGGTTTTTTGAAGCAGGCTGATTTCCTGGAGCTTTTAATCTTATTTTATTTTGTTCTGCATGCGTGAACAAGTTTTTCTCTACTATAGGTATTTGACAAAGTCTACCTGGTATGAATGCAAATGAAAAGAAAATAACATGAAAATTAATTTTTTAGCTTTGCCAAACCATTCCTGTTTTTTTTCACTAGTTCAATATATGAGGGCTGGATACCGTTTTTGTCACGCTATGTTCGCTTCATACAGAGGGCAGTTAGGTAGTATGTTTTTAGTTTAAGAAAATGGAATGAGGCTTTCTCTGTATTGATGGCCAGAAACCTTCATAAAGAAATGAACAGAATCGACCACAACAGAGATGTTCTCCATTCACCCTGCACAGATAAGGCATCTCTTCTAAGTGTTGTGCACTTCACGTTCTAGAGAACTGACAGCCAGGTGATACTAGGTAGTCCTGCTGGGAAGTGCTACTATGAACATTTGGCCTGTTATACAGATGTGTGTGTGTGTGTGTGTGTGTGTGTGTCATCATGAATAGTTTCTTAACTTTTACATCTGCACATTGCTTAATTGCTAAAGCCTTAGAAAATTTTAGAAAAAGTTTTTGATATCAAAGCTCTCTGGAAGAAATGAAAACTTCCATTTTCTATCTGATTTCAGAAAACATACTCTCTCTGGGAATATCCAACCTCAAGTCTCACTTAAAAGTTATGGTAAACTTGGGGCTGGAGAGATAGCCTAGTAGTTAAGAGCACCGACTGCTCTTGCAGAGGACCTGGGTTCGATCCCCAGCACCCACATGGCGGCTAAGAACCGTCTGTAACTCCAATTCCAGGAGAACTCCAGTTCCAGGGGAATCCGAGACCCTCTTCTGACCTCCGAGGCATTGCATAACATGGGCGCACAAACCTACATGCAGACAGTACATTCATACACATACAAAAATAAATAAAATTAAAAAAAAAGTTATGGCAAACTTATAAATCAGGCTGGTTTCATGGCCGCCCTGCACACATAACTCCCCCCCACAGCCTTCCCTCCTCACCAGTTTGAAAGGGAGCTTGAGAACACACTGGGCCAAGTCAGCGCCCTCTCCATGCCTTGGGGCAGTGATGGGGCAGCCAAAGACCCAGCACTCTGGCTGAGGGACACGGATTAGAGCTGGACACAACTCCAAAGAGTAACTCTTTGCTGGAGTGACTTCACATGTGAGAAGTACGCAGGGTTTTATTTCGGCCTTAGATAGGGAGGGAAGCTCTTGTTGAATAATGGAAAACAAAGGAGATGAAGCAAGTAAAGGAAGAAAAAAAAAAAAACAATGAAAAATACAGAAAAGAGCAAAACGTCCGTAAGTATATACACACATGACTGGATACTTTTTAGGGTTAAAAATTTTGTTTGGCTTAATCAAAATGCATGTTTCTATAGAAATGTTAACAAGAGCTAGGTTTAATTTCCACATGGATAATTTACAAGTAATTTCTTATAGAGATTATTTTCTATTCTTTAAAAACTCATTTGCTTTTACTTGTGGAGGATT